>NAVB01001750.1:0-25770 GCA_002179805.1 Acanthamoeba lenticulata | reverse complement strand
GGGAACGGCTCACCCGGTAAGGCCGGTGGCGACCCACCCAGAGGGATGGTAGTAGTGCTGGTCGATCATCCAATTGAACAGGAAGATGAGGCCGATCCCCACCAGCTGGCCCGATACCATCAGCATGCCCGTCACCGTCGCCTCGCCCACTACAAAAATCCACCACCGCCCGTCCAACGCCGTAGCAAAAAACAATAATAAATAGAAATAATGATTCGAGGAGGGTTAGGTTTGGATTCAAGAAAACGACTGCGGCACAGAGGAAGAAGCTCAAGTACCGGGGTAGGTCACCTCCACGGCCAGCTCCAGCGCGAGCGGCAGGACTGGTGCAAGAACACAAAAGAGAGAAAGAGGAAGAGAAGAAAGCGGCGCAGGACGTGAGCGTCAGGCCATCACCAGGTCAAGGAGGACAGCCGAGGATGAGAGGATGGCTAGAGACGCGACGTACTGGGGGTCATGAAGAAGCCCAGACCGGCAGATGCCAGGCACTGCCAGATGAAGTTGTCGCGTTCCAGCAGCAGCGTCATCCCCACCAAGGAACCTGCCCATGTGTGTCCCCCCCCCAAACCCCACACATATCATCAGGTCAGCCGTTTCTCTCTTTCTCTCTCTTTCTCTCTCGCGTTGAGAGACAATGAGAGACCAGAGGCAGAAAGGCGTCGGGCTCGGCAGCCCATCACCTGCGCCGTTGGTTTGGGCAAATGGGATAGCCTTTGGGGGGGAGGGAGAGAGAGAGAGAGGAGAGAGGAGAGAGAGAGAGAGAAAGAGAAGGCGCACCAGCGGCACACAGGAGGGTGCCCGTGATGAAGGCCTTGTACCTAAATGGCGCGTTTGAGAGTTCGCGTTAAATTCATTGATCCGGCCCACATTTGAAGGATGGCCATCCCGGTGATTGCAGGGCCATGGGAGGGGAGAGGAGAGGGGAGGGGAGGGGATTCGTATGTATGTATGTATGTACCGGTGGGTGTAATCGACGAGAGCGCCCTCCACGCCGGACCCAATGATGCCGCACACCACAACGAGGAGGCCCAGGATCCCGCTTTGCGTCTGTCACGCCTCCCCAACCCACGCACACGCGTGCACCACGTCTCCCTCTCCTCTGTCAGCGCGCCACTTGCACCAGAAAGAGTGAGAGGGGGGGGGGGAGGCCTCACGTTGGTGTAGCCGTAGGGCTCATAGAGCTGATTGATGACCGTCGCCAGCGTGTTGAATGACCCCAACCCGCACCCGAACGCGATGCACAGAATCTGTCCTCCCCCGCACCAGAGCCCATATCCCCCCGGCCAAGAAAGCGGCGCAAGTGAGTTCCCGCCCCCCTTCAAGGATTGTTTTTTCCATAAAAAGGGAGATTGGGAAGGGGGGGGGGGAGGTGCACACACACACACAAACACGCACAACGCACCCAGAAGTTGTGGTTGGTGAGGACAGCCCGCACGCTGGGCAGGAACGCCAGTTCTTCCCGATCCGCTCCACTACTCGGTGGCAGTGGCGGCTTGCTCCTGTGCGACCCAAATGTTAGAAACACATCCAAGCAAGAGTCAGTATGTAACCCTTAAAGGAAAAGATAATTTAAAAAGGCGCTGCATTGCAGTTGAGAGAGAGAGAGAGAGCGCGCCAGAAAGCAGGAGAGGAAGGGAGGGAGAGAGGAAGAGAGGACGGAAGAGGCGCACGGGCAAAGGAGGACGGGCACGGAGCAGACGCAAACGAGGATGGCCTCGAGCATGAGCATGAAGGGTATGTCATCGGGCTCCTCCGTCAGGAGTGGCGGCAGCACGAAACCGACTCCCACCCCTGCCCGTCGTGGACGGGTCAGCGCAACCCCTCGGGACGTTCTTCTATGGTTCGGAGGAAGAAAAACGGACCGATTGGGTTGGCAACAGATGCGATAGCAGTCGCGATCGTGCGCTGAGAGGCTGAAACGTTTGCAGAAGAAGAGAGAGGGGAAGTGAGTGCTCTCTGTGATGCAATAGTGATCTGGGCGGCGTGTGAGGGGGGAAATGGAGGTGTGGCGCACGAGGAAAGTAATTGGCGGCGAGCAGTGGCACAGCATTCAGGATGAAGGGCTGCCCGATCGCAGCCAACACCTGCCCTCAAATCCCCCGCCAAAAAGTAGCCAACGCAGGGTAAGTGAGTGACGCAACATGAACCATTCAAGAATCAAGTTGACGTCACAAATGCTACACGAACAACGTGTTTACGAAAGGAAGACCGACGCCAAGGTCACGCGCGCCACAAGCGGAGAGGGGAGGGGGAGCGAGACCTGACCGCCGAAGACAGGCCAAAAGTTCCACTCGCCGAAGACGCGGACCCAGGCTCCGACCATGGTGAGCACCGACCCCAGCATCAACTGCCCGCGGCCGCGTGAGAAAGGACCCATCAGCTGACAGCAGGGAGATGGGGCGTACGCCAAACCACAAACCCATGTGGTCAAGTAGCCAGGCCGAGGGGAAAGTGATGGGTATGAAGACAATCATGAACACTAGGCTGAGCATGTTGACCTGCGCTGGGACCCTTAGCGGCCATGAGAAGGCTGCCAAAGCGGACAAGGGCGGTACCAGGGTTGAAGAGATGCTGAACTTGGTCTCCACCTGATCAGAGATGGGGGAGAAGGTGATCCACACGAGTGCGTTGGCAGCGTTGCAGAGACAAAAACTCAAAAGTGCCAACCATCGCCGCTTGTACACCTACCACGCAGATCTCCAGTGAGGAGAGTCAAGAACACCACATGTAAAACGACGCACCTTTGTAACCTCTTGAGCAAGAAGCGATTCATTTTCCCCGTAGTAGAGCCTTGACATCTCTTACTCTTGTCCGGGAGTGATTTTCCCTTTCTTTTTCGCGTAGGTTATTTTATTTAATCTGATATTTAGTGTGGAAAATTTTCTGCTCGCAACGGCTGCGCTTTTGGCGCCAACAAGGCGCACGAGTACGTTACGCACCGAAGCGCCGTTATCCTCAAACTACAACACAAGCTACAGTCGCAATTCTGAAAAATCAAATGTCGGCAGCTACGAACAAAGAGAACTTCGTTAATCAACTGCCCTTCTCGCCTTACGCTCCATCCCAAAAGGTACGCTTGTGTTGGTTCGATTTTGATTCTTATGTATGTGGTTGACAATTGTCTTATGAAGACGCAGCTGAAAAGTACTCCGAAGGAGGCATCAGGCAAGACCAAGGTACGAGTGTCTGGTCTTTCCTGCGCGTGTAGGAACTCACACGAAAGCACCTCATCTAGGTTCCTGGACGTCTTGCTCTGCAAGATGTAGGCAAGATCAGAGAAGATGACGGCAAACACCAACAGCAACAAGTGGTCGTTCTTAAAAAGAAGCTGGCGAACAGGACGCAAGGTATGACGCTGCAACCTTCTTCACTACACCTGTGGCGTCTGCTCACTTACAAATCCTTTTTTGTAGCTTTGCGTGAAGCCAAGAGCACCATCAACCTCTTGCTCGTTGAAGCTGCAGCCTCTGAGCACGAGATTGCCAACCTCAAACGCCAACTCGCGTGCTTGCGGCAGCCAAACGCCAGCAACAACAGCTTCGAGCGTGCTCCCACCACGCCAGCCACCTTCCGCGATCTGACACTCGGCTTCGACGTCGCCTCACTTCCTCTGGAAGAGAGCGACGTGGCGTTTCAAGCGGACGACCGGGCAATGGCCATCAGTGAGATGGGCTTCTCCCAGCGTGCGCCCGTCAATGATCTGGCTCTTGGCTTCTCCGTCAGCAGCCTGCCGCTCAACTTCTAGTTGACTGCGCTTGCTCTCTCCATGTACAGACCAGGCCGAGACATTCTTACCTACATGAATTTGGCGTTCTATCTCCGTCCAGCGCATAAACCTCACGAGGGCTGCACTTTCTGCTCCCCACAATAGAATCGATCCTCTCTTCTCTTTGTTGGCCGGGCGGGTTCCGAGTTATTTCCTGGGACTTTTTCCTTCCGTGAAGCGTCACGTCGCGTCTGCGCCTCGCGAAATTGCCGTCAACCGGCGGCTCTCTTTTCTGCAGCCAGCAACGACAGCACGCCTCCTCTCCTCCCCCAGCCAACTTCCCTTGTTTTGCTCCAGTACGAGCCTCCCCTTGATACGCAACACCAGGTCTATTCTACTTCTCTTCAGCTGAGCAAAGATATCAAAGAGAGAAAGAGATAGTAGCACAAAACTTCAAAAACCGAACCGAGTCTAACCGAAACCGACCGAAAAAGAGCATGAGGGTACAAACATCGAACAGCTCCAGACAAAGCTCGACCTCCACCACCGTAAGAAGAACGATACCCAGAGCTAGTTCTCGACCAGGCCACCTGCCTCACTTCCAGCGCGCGTCTTCTTCCTCCGCCACCGGCTCTTTCGGGACTCCCCTGTACTGTTCCTTTACGACGCGGGTTCTATCAGGCGTCGTTGGTTCCACCAGCAGTTCTTCTTCCTCCTCCAGCACCGGCACCTCCGGTCCAGAAGACGGGGCTTCGGGCAAGGAAGGGGATAAGCAGGGTATCATGCGGGGAGACTATCGAGCTTACGTGCACCGTTCACGCGACCATAACTGCCGCCGTTGGAACGCCGCAGCCGCAGCACCCGCAGCGACGCCGGCGCCCTGTGTTCCTTGTTGCTGAACGCGTCCCTCGCGTCAGCAGCACCGCCTCCTTCCCTTCCCCCTCGTCGTCTCCTCCTTCCTCCTCCTTCTCTCCCTCTGCTTCCTCTACGACTCGCAGCCCTGCCTCGGCGCGAGCCGGCCCTCGCTCTTCGGGCCGCCAGGCGTCCGTGGGCGATGGCAGGAAGACGAGCGGCAGGAAGGCCGCTCCTCGCCGAGTGTGGCGCCTCAAGGTCACGCAGGCCTGCCCCGCGACGACGGCCGTGATCTCCTCCTCTACTACTCCTTCCACCGCCATTACCACCACACCCTCGAGCGAATCGTTGCCTCCGTCAGACTCGATTCTGCTCCTCCCTTTCGCTTCAGCGGCTCTTCTTGACGAAGAAGAGCCTACCCAGAAGACCGTAAGGCCACCGCGCACCCGTTCGGCTTCTGCCATTTCGCCGCTCGTCGCTCCCTCTTCGTCATCTTCTCCTCCTTCTTCATCGCCCCCGACGGCTCGGCGCTCTTCCTTGTCGCGCGCTTCCTCGTCGCCTTCGCTCTTGACGTCGGCGGGCGGGCCTCTGGCGTCACTGGGTTCGCCGCGCACCTGCCACGTGCGCGTGGACTACACGATCAAGGAGCCCACGGTCAATCTCTTCACCGTCCCCAACAGCCTTACCGAGCTCTCGTCCTCAGCGCTCATCGGCCGCTTTATCCGCTCGTCGCTCTACGTCCACGACAAGGTGAAGCGCGTCCCCTTCCTTCTTCGTTTCTCTCTCCTTTGAGCCTTGCGGTCTCTGACTTTGTTCGTCGTCGTGCGATGGTGATGATGTTCTCTCAGGTGTCGAGTTTCAATCATGTGACCCTGACGGAGGGCGGACGCCGCATCCGAGACCTCCCCAACGCGGGAGGCAACTCAGTGGCGTCCGAGGTCATGTCCTTCGAGGTACTGCGAGCCTCCTATGGCGCCGACCTGCTCAAGACGGAGATGGAACTCGAGTACTTCCCCATGGGGGGCAGCATCACCGACTACTCCGTGCTCCTCTACGATCTCCACATCGGCGTTTCTGGTATCGTTCAAGTCCTTCCCCCTCCCCCGCCCCCAAATGGCCCGCGTGTGCTGACGAGAGGGCTTCTTGGAACTCCCAGTGACGCGGGCGATGAAGTACAACGGGATCTTCACGGAAGAGGACGGCCTGCGCATCTTGAGGAAGAAGCTCGAGGGGGTCGTCCAGTCGTCGCGGCTGGTGATGGAACCCTTCCACAAGCAGGTGCTCCACATCTTTGCCGAGAAGGAGTACATTGCCGACGTGCTCGAAGACATCTACCACTCGTCGCCCGAGCTCACCGACGAGATCAAGTCCTCGACGCTTGTTATCGTGACCGTTGCCACCAACTCGCCCTGGATCTTCTACAACTCGTGCGGCAAGGCCCGGTGATGAGCCCCCCCCCTTGGAGGAGCAGCCACCCTTCATCATACCCCCCCTCCCGGGTCTTTTTTGCCTTGTTGGGAGACACGCTCTCTCTCTTTTTTTTCTTCCTTCTTGCTGCCGGTAGCAAGAAGGTGTACATACATCCATACACACACACCTACGTACTTGCGTTCATTCACGCATGATCTGGTGCAGGGGGAGAAAGCAGAAGGGAGTCGTCGTCGAGGTCGATGGAGTGGAGGAAGGGGAGGATGTTGAAGGTTGGGGTGGAGAAGATCGCGTGGACCATTCGTTCGGAGTTTGAAGCTTCCGTGCTTGACGATGAAGAAGGGGCGAAGCCGGGTGGCGCATGAAAGGCAGAAGAAACACTGTTGTCGTCCATTGAGAAGGTGACCTCCAGCATGGACTTGATGAAGAGAGGCGGATTGTTGTCCAATTCGCTGTTTTGCAGCTCGAAGATGGCCAACATGTAGATGCTGACCTCGTCCTGGAGATCCCTAGAAGTTAACAATACCAAACATGTGATTGGGAATGAGCTTGCCAGGCAGACGAGGTACCTCGGCAGCGTTGTTCCGCTTGTGCTTGACCGGCGGAGGGAAGGTGATGTCCAGGTAGTGATACCACGTCTGCTTTACTAAAAAGCCGCTCTGTCCCCCGCACATGATGAGATGATCGGATCTCAAGGAGGCCCGGAGTGGTGAACACCAAGCATACCTCAGAGTAGTGGTTGACGAGATCTTCATACAGAATGATCCCAAGATTTTGGTTCGCCACCTCCATCACTTTCTGCGTGAGTATCTGTGGCGTGCGTGTAGGAAGTGGCTTGAGAGCGCTGACCCAGGCTTGGCCACCACGCGGTTAGGCACGTACCTCGTTGCAACGTGTGGCCTGGGTGATGATGTTGTACGCATTCACCACCTTTTCGTTGTCAGACGCACCTGGCACAACTCTGCCGTTGATTCGGATCAACGAAGGCAAGTCTCTGCGGTAGTTGGTTGGCCAACTCTCTTGTGAGTACGCCAAGTGTAGGAAGTGGAGCGGTGGAAGCCCACCTTGCAAACTGTTTGGTGACCATGGTGGGCTCAGCTTGTGTGTCGAGCACTTCCGGCAAGGGTTGCTCACGCCACCCTTTGATCATCTTGCTGTATGGTCCACGCATAGGCAGCTCACCACCTCTGATTCCGCTTCCTTGTTTGGACGCAACGCCCGCCCAACCCCCCACGAGTGTTCATCGGCAACGCCATTGGGCGGAGAAAACCCTTATACATACGTTCGACAGGCACCGCGAAAGAGCACTGCCGACCGCGCCGTTCGTAGACCTCCAACCGGGCTTGCGCATCGGGGTACATTTTGTAGAACTTGTCCATGAACGTCCTGGTTTTTGTACCACCTCGCTTCAGCACGTGGGGCCCCACTCATTGTGCTACACGCTCACTACGCACGCAAGAGGGACAGAGTAGGAGAGCTCTGTGTTGACGGTGTAGGCCACTTCATCGGCAGCCATCAGGGTCTCCAAGGTGGCGCGCTTGCCTAGGAGTACTCCCGCCACACAAGCTCAGGCCCCACCACAGTTACACGGCTCTGGCGGCACTGGGGTTGTGTACCAAACTTGGTCCGGACCTTCCTGTTGATGATGTCGAGCTCCTTGAAGAGCTGGCTGTTCTCCAGCTTGAGCTGGTTGTTTTCCTTGCGCATCTGGGTCAAGGTGGTGCGAGGCGAGTCAGCGCGAGAAGAATAGAAGAGAGTGGTGTGCGCTGGCAAGAACCTTCTCCAGCATCTTATAGACATCCGCCTCCGCCATGCCTTCGCGCGGGGTAGATGGGAGGCTGCTTTTCATTCTCTTCAGCGCCCAAAAAAGAGAGGAGGAGAAGTTATCTGTTGGCCCGACTTTTTCCTTCTGGTGTCTGGTTACATTGCAGCAACATTTTCCACAATCATTTCTTCTTTCCTCCTCGGCCCTTGCCGTTCTTGGCGGGGCTCTGGTCCTGCCGCGGCTGTCCCGCAGCGGCCGTCGGGGTCGTGGACGTTGACGACGAGGAAGATGATGAGCCGCCAGCTCCGAGCGAGTTATTTTTGATGTGGGTGGTGAAGCCTTCACGGCCGGCGGTGAAGGTTTTGCGCCGCATCTTGAATCGGTCCTTGACCCACCCGCCCTGCTCCACGCGCACGTAGACCCCCTCCATCACCTCGCGCCCGTGGGTCGATGACTTCTTGGCGACGGCCTCCGCCCCCACGTGCTTCTTCAGCTCCTCGTAGCGACTCTGCGCCGTCGACGACGTAGATGCGTGCGCCGAGTGCCACAGGAGAGGCACGACGGGCACGCGCCCGTCCAAGACCCGCAGCATGCGGTCGTAGGAGAGGAAGCGCCGTTGGGAGATGTCAAAGAGGTCAAAGGCGAGGAAGTAGGAGGGCAGCTGGTCGTAGTGGACAGCGTGCTGGCACCACAGCCACTCGCCGAACAGAACGTACTGGCGCTTGCCCAGCACGGCGTAGAGCTCGTCCATGCGCTCGTAGACCCACTCGCGGAACACGTCATACTGCGCCTTTTCTCCTGTTATGACATTGAGGTTGGTGTTGTACGCACAAGCCCGTCAATGGATGTGAACCAGCAGTGGGGGGGTCAGCCTCAGCGCGCCGCCTCCACCAGGTGGAAGGGAGGTGGAACCGGAGGTGATAATGCCAGAACGCTTCTGGAGGACGGGGCACCACTCGTCCTCAAAGTAGAGGCTCACGTTGGTGCCGTCCATTTTCTCCTGCACCACGATCGCCAGCCCGTCATCGGTGCCGTCCAGCAGATAACGGAGGGCGCTGTCGTCCACCACTTGGTCGTCGTCCACCACAGCACTGCCTGCCATGTGGGGCGTGCGCGGGAAGGGAAAGAACTCACTCGCCATTTCTGTTGTGTTGGTGTGGGCCACGTGAGTGGAAATTGAAAGCTCTCCTCGCCCTCTTGTTCCGTCGTCTGTTTTGTGTGTTGTGGCCTTGTGTCGCTGGCGGGTTCGGTGAAGCGGCCGGATGTGAGAAAAGAAGCACACACGAGACTCTGAAAAGACGATTTATTTTTGAGGCGCAAAAAATAAATAGATCTCTTGAGGAGGAGACGACGTAGCGGGCCTTTGTGTTGTCACGCAGGTGGCCCACCGACGTCGTCGTGCTTCATGAGGAAGGGGAATGGAGGGGGGAGAGCTCTTCTCTTTCGTGGGGCGGCGGAGGGATGGAGATGTGAGGTGGAGGACGGCGATCGCCGGAACAAAAAAAAGGGAACGGGAGGAAGAGGGGCGCGACTCCACACAGACTCTAGTGCTTCTTCTCGGCCTCGTCCATGCGGGCCTTGAGGTGCTTCTTGTAGGCGCGGATGGAGCCGGTCCAGGGGGTGACGGTCTGCTTCTCGCAGAGCCAGATCTCCTTGGCGACCTGCTCGATGAGGCGGAAGTCGTGGGAGACGAGGACCATGCCGCCGTCCCAGTTGTTGATGGCGTCGGCGAGGGAGTCGATGGTCTCGATGTCGAGGTGGTTGGTGGGCTCGTCGAGGAGGAGGAGGTGGGGCTCCTGCCAGGCGAGCCAGGCAAAGACGACGCGGCTCTTGAGGCCGTCGGAGAGGACGCGCATGGGGGTGATCTGGATCTTGCCGGTGAGGCCGAACTTGCCCATGGCGGCGCGCATGGCCTCGACCTCCTTGTTCTCGGGGAAGCACTGCATGAGGTACTCGAGCGGGGTGAGGTTGCCGTCGAGCTGGTCCATGAGGTGCTGCTTGTACTTGCCGATGCGGAGCTTGAGGTGGCGCTTGACCATGCCGTCGGTCGGGGTGAGGCTGCCCTCCATGAGGTTGAGGAGGGTCGACTTGCCGGCGCCGTTGGGGCCGACGAGCGCGATGCGCGAGTCGAGGTCCACGCCAAAGTCGAGCTTGCGGTAGAGGAAGTTGCCCTTCTTGGCCCCGGCGGGCAGGTTGTACCCGAAGCTCACGTCGACAAACTGCAGCACGGGCGGCGGCAGCGTGCCCACGTCCGTGAACTCGAGCTTCAGCAGCCGGTCGGCCGTCACGCGCTCCGTCAGGCCGGCGTCGGTCATCTTGTCGAGCACCTTCTGCCGCGACTTGGCCTGCGCGGCCAGCTTGGCCGAGCCGTGGCCGAATCGCGCGATGTAGTCCTTGATGTGCGCGATCTGCGCCTGCTCCCACTCGTACTGCTTCATCTGGTTGGTCTCCTTCTCTTGCCGCGACCGCACGTACGTGTCGTAGTTGCCGCCGTAGTACGTCAGCTGCCGGTCCTTGAGCAGCATGATGTTGGTGCACACGCCGTTCAAAAAGTCCTGGCTGTGGCTCACCATCACCAGGATCGTCGGGTACTCCTTCAGGTACTCCTCCAGCCACACGCACGCCTCCAGGTCCAAATGGTTCGTCGGCTCGTCCAGCAGCAGCATCGTCGGCTTCACGAACAGCGCCTTGGCCAGCGCAATTCGCATCCGCCAGCCGCCGCTGAACTCGCGCGCCTTCTTCCGCTGCATCTCCGCCGTGAACCCGAGGCCGAACAGCAGTTTGCTCGCCTCCGCCGTCGCCTTGTCCACGTCGAGCGCGTCCAGGCGCTCGTAGATCTGCGTCAGCAGGTCGCTCTCCGCACCCTCCTCCGTCATGCACAGGTCTGGGTTTTTTTTAAATATTTTTGAAAAACAAACATTAAAAAAAAAACAAACAAACAAACAAACACAACGTCAGAGATGGCGCCAAAACAGCCTCCATGAATGGGACACAAAAACATTTAAAAAAAGAGACGAAGCGCTGGCCAGTGAAACTGCGTACCTTCAGCCTCTAGCTCGAGGCGCTCCTTCGTGCCCGCCAGATCCTCCAGCACGCATTCAAGGGCAGTCAAGTCACTGGCACGCTGCTCGCGATCCACCAGCAGAATGTCGATGTGCTTTGGGATGGGCACCTCGCGGGCAGCAAGACACTTGAGGAAGGTGCTCTTGCCGGATCCATTCAGCCCGATGAGGCCGTAACGCCGACCCATGTTCAGCTCAAGCTTAGCGTCGATCAGGAGCTCCACACCAGCCAGATTGAGAGAAAACTGCTCGATCTTAATGTCCCTGGCGAGAGGGAGCGATGCGAGAACACCGGTGGCTGTTCGCGCGGCGGCCTCGAGCTCCTTCTGCTGTTCTTCCGTCAACGGGACGGTGGCGGCGGGAGCGGCATCGCCCTTCTTGGTCACCTTCCTGTGTCCCTTGTTTCCGCGCTTCGGCATTTTGTGTATCGGAGATTGGAAATGTGATAAAAGAAATGAACGATCGTCCAAGAAAGATTGAGTTGAGAACGCAGTTGCACAGGCCTAGGATGGCAATCGAAGCGAGATGATCGGAGGTCAAAGACAAAGATGAAGCCAAAAAGACCAACACCGACAAGAGACCCTCGGACTTTGAATATTCCATGTTTTCTCCATTATCCCCGGAAAAAGCTCGGAAGGACTGAGCACAATGAGAATAGGTACAGGAAATAGTTTTTCTTTAATGAAATAGATTTGTGGCCCGATACGTGCACTAGTGGCCGCAGGGGCATGTCTTCGGCTAGCCATGATTACAAGATCACGCTCGTGACCTTGGGCCGGTATGCATCTCCACTATCTGTTGGATCTTTTCATGATGAAATTTCAACAACCAAGGCAAAACCATGGTGTGTGTGTTGTAAACAGATGGTCTGTGGGAAAGACTTCATTAGCTCGGCGCTTCACGCAAGGCAAGTTTGATGAACACCAGTTTGCCACCGTTGGTGGTATGTCTTGCTTCCCCTCGCTACGCCAAGGTGCATCCCTTTTGTCCTGAGGCTCCGCCGCGGCGTGGGCAGCCATGCACCTGCACAAGGTCGTGGAGCTCGAAGGCAGCAAAGTCCTCGTTGAAATTTGGGACACAGCGGGTCAGGAGCAGGTCCGTTGTTCCCCCTCTCCTTCTTCTTCTTCATCATCATCATCAAGGCGCTTTTGGCCTTCCTTTGAGTGCTGCGCCAGTCCAAGCCACGTACACCTTTTTTTTTCGTTGCCTTGTAACAAACAATTTGTGGCGCGCAGTACGATGCAATCACGGACCAGTACTACCGAAGCGCGCAGGGCGTGATCCTCGTCTACGACGTGGAGGATCCTGTACGCGCGTTTATGCCTCCTCCCCCTCTCCCTCTTCCATTTCCACGAATTCATTTGGTATTTTTTGTTCCTTTTTTGTTTTCTCCACGTGGGGGGGGGGCGCAGGACTCGTTCGAGCGGCTGAAGCAGTGGGTGGAAAAGCTGCGGAAGGAGGTGATTGGGCGGCACAACAAGAATAAGTCGCTTGTGATCGCCGTGGTGGCTAACAAGGCGGATAAAGTCGCGGACCGTAACCGGCTCATGCGCGAGGGCCAGTCCTATGCGCTCAACGAGGGCTTCCTCTACTTTGAAACGTCGGCCAAGACCGGCGATAATGTCGACGCCCTCTTCGAGTCTCTTGGTTTGCACCCCCCCCCCACACAATCCATTTGGATGTCCCTTTCCTCCGATAGTCGAGTGTTGGGGGGGGGGGCATGAATGCCGCGCGCCGCACGTGTCTTTCCCGGGCGCGCGTTGGCCTCAAACGGAGAGAGACGCGTGTTGCTCATCACTCATCACTCCTCCTCCTCCCCATCCTTCCTTCCAAAACATGGAACTGCTGTGCGCAGTGAGGGCGGTGCCGGCGCCAGCGAGCCTTGGGCCCGTGGTCTCGCTCGACGAATTCGATCGGGAGCCAGCTGCCTCCTCGTGCATGTGCTAAAGAGATCTTTCTTCCTTGGGGGGGGGAGGGGGGATTGGGGCGTGGGCCTCCGCTGTACAGACCCATCATCATCATATAATCAATCAATCAATCATCAGGAAAGGGGGGGGGGGAGAAAAAAGAGATAAACAAACAAACACACAGAGGAATAACAGTAGATGAAACTAGTATTCTAGCGTTAATATAAAGCCACGTTTAGACACAACAGCCCTCCCCCTCCTCCTCCTCCTTAAGGAGGTCCCTCGGGCGGAGGAGGAGAAGGAAGAGGAAGAAGAGGACCGCCCGGCAGGCGAGGAAGCGGTGCGGAGGGTGCTGGAGAGCGCGGCCACGAGGAGGGCAGGGGCCAGGGATACGCTGACGCGGCAGCTCCTCCTCCTCCTCCCCCCATGCCCGCCGGAGAATCGGCGATTATCTCGGCGCCCCACTCCTGCACGGGCGGCGGAGGAGGCGCCGAGACAAGAGTCGAGGGCAGCGGCGGCAGAGAGGAAGGAGGCACGGGCTGCCAGTACCAGGGCACGAAAAGGGGCGGTGAGCGTGCCGACTCCCCCTGCTCCTGCTCCTGCCCCTGCTCCCAGCCCGCGTAGCGAGGCGGCAGCTCTCCGGGCCAGGAGAGAGCCGAAGGGTGGAAGCGATGGGCCATTGTTGCCAGAGGCGGCTCGACTGCACCCGCGTTTGGTAGCTCCGCCCCGAAGAACGTGCGTGATGATGACTGCAGCGCATCCGCCAGCGAGACAAACGTTTCACCCGTCGGCGGTGGGACATCCGCAACGAAAAGAGGTGCACGAGGAGCAGGAGCAACACGGTGTTGTTGCGGAGAAGCGCCAACGGGGGAGGGCCATGCCCCAGATCCTGCAGACAGGAATCCGTCCTGGCGTGACGCCGTCAACTGCGCAACACGGACCCGCTTTAGCACGGACGCACACACGCGGGCACGACCACGGAGCCGCACGTACGGTGGCCTGGTAATGAGCCAGCTGCTCCTGTCGGCTCTGCCGCTTGCGCCGCTCTTCGCCCGCATCGCTTGGGCGCATGATCCAGGAACTTCTATCGTCGTCCCGGCGTCGTTCAGTCTTGTCGGGGTTGCCGCATACTTGAACGCATTCCCCCTCCAGCACCTGGGGCCGCGGAGGCGCGGCTTTGCGGTCTCCCTCCTCTTCCTCTTCTTCCTCTTCTTCTTTGTCTTGCGTGTAAGTCTGCTGGCGGAGGTTCGGGTGGTGGGCAGCTCTCTTGTCGCGCGCAAATTGCAGCCCCGTCCCAATCTCGGCCAGCAGTGAGCCACCCGCCGTCTTTGACCACGAAGTGGGCGCCCGCGTTGACGGCGGAGCGACGCCTGAGGAGGAGGAGGAGGAAGAGGAGGCTGTGGAGGAACGAATACTGCCCCCTTCCTCCTCCGCGGTCTCATGATCACCACTGGCCTCGCCGAGGCCTGCTTTCAGGGCCGTCGGACGTCGCTCCTCTTCAGTCCCGGCCTCGTCCTCTGATGACCGAGTTGATCGTTGAAGCTGCTGCTGCTGCTGCGAATGGACAAGGTGCCGCTTTCGCTGCAGGCGCTCGTCCTCCCAGATCCACCTGCGCTTGCGCTCCTTGCGCTGAAGTTGCCGCTCATGCTCTCGGCGTACGATGTCCCGATAGAGTGCGTGGATGCCGGCGCGCTCAGACACAGACAGATGTCCGCCAAGCCCACCAGCGCCTTCGGTTTCGGTTTCGGTTTCGGTTTCAGTTTCACTCTCGACACTGGCCTGGCCCGCCACCTCCGTCCCCGCGTGGGACGAGGGGACAAATAATGGAGCTGACGAGAGCGACGGCGAGGTCGCCCCCGACTGGGGCAGAGGGGAGCAGGTGCTGGCAGTATTGGTGGTGTTGGTGGACGACGGGAAGGAGAACGACGCCGACGTGAATGAAAATGATGAAGACGAAGCCCTCGATGATGATGATGAAGAAGAAGACGATGAAAGCGGAGGGAAGGAGAAAGAGGAGAAGGAAGGCGATGCAGCGCCGGGGAGGTGAAAGGAGGAGGAGGATGGGGCGGAGCGCAAGGAAAAGGAAGATGACGTGGAATCTGGCGGGGAGAGCTGGAAGGACGACGTCGAAAATGAAGAGGACGACGAACCGAGCGAAAAGGAGGCTGACGAAGCGGAGAGATCGGCCAACGGTGCCCCCGTCGTGGCCGCGTCCGGAGGACATCGCGTGAGAAGGGACGAAAGGTGTCGTGCCAGCGTCTGCTTCCACTCTACCGCGCCTCCATGTTGTTCCCTCTCCGCTGCTCTGCCCCTCGGGGTTGGGGATACGCCTTGCCGGTGGTGGCTGGCTCTTCGGCCATTACCGCTCGCTCCAAGCTGCTGCTGCCGTTCCCTTGCAGCATCCGATGGCGCAACGGCAACAACAACAAGACCATCGAGTGAGGCGAGTGGCTCGGCACTGCCAGCACCGTGGTGCCCCACTAGGCCAAAGGCCTTGCCGTGTGGTGACTGAGCTTCGTCTTCTGTGCCCACGGTCAGGTCAACTGGGCTATGGAGCCCTCGATGGTGAGGCTGGTCATTGGCGTGGGCTGCTCCTCTTCTGTCAACGAAAGAAGAAGAAGAAGAAGAGGAGGAGGAGGAGGAGGAGAAAGGAGGGGAAGAGGCGTGGTGGTAAAGGGAGTAGAGTTCAGAGGCCAGCAGGGCCTCGGCTGCGGGCGGGTGCTGTGGGGGCCACTTCTCACGCCGGAAGTCCCGCACTGCTGGCGTGCGGATGGCACCCGCCGTTCTCTCTGAGCTGGGCTGCCGCCCTCCTCCAGAGCGCTGCCGGCCCTCTTCCTCTTCCTCCGCAGAGTGCTCACGGGAGTGAATGTCGGGCGCGCCGGGGTGGTGGGGTCCCGGAACAACGGGAGCAGTACTGCCATGAGATAACGGGAGGGGGGGCGGGCCCGACGCGTCAGGGCCCCTGCCGGTGGGCAGTTGGCGGTGCGGCGGTGATGTTGCCCACGCGAGAACGTTCGGATAGGTGGTGAGGAGCTGGACTTCACTCGTTGGGACAGGCCACGGGTGCGGTGCCACTTGCGGAGGCAGAGGAAGAGGAGGAGGAGAAGGTGATGGCGATGGTGATGGGTGTGGTGGCGGCCACGGCTGCATGTGTGGTGAAAGAGAAGAATGTGCGTGGGGGCCAGAATAAAGCTGCGAGCTGCGGGGCTTCACGCACTACCAACGCCACCACGAAGGCTTCGTGCAGCAGAAGGGAGGAGAAAAAAAGCGAATAGGTTGTTAGCTGGTTTACCTTGGTGCATCATGAGTTCAAGCAGCAACTGTGAGGCAACACAGGAAAGGCCCAAGCCGCGGATTGGACGGCACAAAGTGGCACGAGCTCGACCTCCGGCGCGAGAGCGCGCACGAGCTTGACCGGTTGACACAACACACAACTACAAGCCCCAAGCTGAGGCCTCTCATTGGCCAATTCACCAGCTGGAATAAAAAAACGAGCCACAACCCCCAAAACCGCAAACAGCGCGCAGGAGGAACAAAAGCGTTTGGAGGCACTTCTCCTCACCAAGGCATTTGATTCTCACTCGGGCCGTCCCTCCTGCAGCAGGTGCGGCGCTGGTATGTGGTAAACGCGCGCAAGCCCATTGACGCAAATGGTTTTTTTGTTTTCTTTTGGTGGTTGGAAAAGATGTTCGCCGACAGCCCGACGTCAACGGCCAGGGGGGTGAGCTGTCCGTTTGTGGCCGCCCTCCAACACGGCGCAGCGTCCGCAAGGAGCGCGCACGGGCCGGCGGGTGATGGCGGGGGGCAGCACGGCGTAGTCGAGTCTGGGCCCCTGTCTGAACCCCTTCCCGGAGGATAGTGAGGGAGGGTGTAATCCGAGGGCACCTGCTTCAAAGTTTCCTCAGGCCAGCTCGTTGGCCTCTTCCCGCTCCTCCTGGCGCCTTCGCTTATGGGATCTTGAAAAGAAAAGAAAAACCGGTTGCACATGATTTACTATTTGATTTGATAAATCCAAGAACTCTTTGGGGCCTCACTCGAGAAACTCAAGGCCGTAGGATCCTGGCGGCACCACGCGACTCGAGTTGCCTGTTGGGCATTGACCATCGATGAGTCGTGCATAGTGGGAAGAAGGGGGGGGGGGAAGGCGGAGGGAGCTACGCACCCCCGTATTGGGCGGGCAGATTGTCCAGGTCAAAGATGCCGAGCTTGGGCACGTCCTTGACGCCTTTGATGAAATTGATTTTGTCCCGCGTGCGCTCATCCAGCAGTGATTTGACCATTCGCCACGCCACGTTGATCACCATTCCACAGTTGACCGCCACCAAGACGCCGAGCCTATGTTGCCCCCCACCAAACCCGATGCGCCCAGTTTTGGTCACGTTTCAAGGGGGAAGGGATGTGGAGGGCAAAACGTTACCGTTCAGGGTAGTAGCTCTGCAGCATATGGGCGGCCGTCTTGGCCATGTTGGAGTCCAGGCTCGACATGCCAAAGTCATGCATGTCGATGATCGCCGTGAACTGAATGACCGGCGGCCTCATGCTGCCCACGCAAGACAGACAGACAGACAAAGAGGAGAGAGAGAGAGAGAGAGCGAAATAGAGCAGAGTGATGAGCGGTGGACACGCCCTCCGCCCTCTCCCCGAAATCCCGCCTTTAACGGTCCCCTGAGGGCAAGCGATTCCCCCGCCGGCCCAGGGGAGGAGGAGATATCCAAAAGAGTGGATCAAGATAGGCGGGCCGGATTAGCGGGGGAGTGTTCGTACTGAGCGATCGCGGCCTCGATCATGAAACAGACGAATCGCATGAAGTGGTCCGTGGGCGAGGTCTGTGCCAATCATCCCCCCCCCCAACGCCCCACACACACACAAACATATGCACACAGGTGTTGGGATGAAGATGCTTTACTGCCTTTTAATGGGGGGGGGGGGGAATGGCGTACTTTGGGGTTGTGGCGGCCCGGGTGGCACACCATGATGGGGCGCCGAAGAAGGTCGTAGCCGATGAAGTAGGCCTTGCCCAGCGTGATCTCATCCTGAATCTCTTCCACAGGAATCTCGCTCGGCCGGTACTGCCTTCGCCACTCCTGTTGCCGATGCAACAAACGCCAAGTTAGGGACCAAATACCGCCCACACCAGTACGCGCGAGAATGGTTGGAGACCGCGCACCAGGTACTCGTTGATCATATGGTGCGCCAGCGCCGTGTCGAATTGACGCGCCTTGAGGAAGCGCCAGAGCATAGGCTCGTCGCACCTCTCGGCTCGGTAGGTGTCGCCCAGCCGGACCTTCAGCTCCTCGACCGCAGCCTGTGTGCCCAACCCCACACCACAAGTGGAAGTGGATGAACATGAGCCGATCAGCCCCCCCCCCCACCCAATAAAAACGCCTGCTTACAAGGGAGGGTTTGGGGGGGGAGGGGGCATGGATGATGGGGCAGAGGGTGCGTGTGTGTCTCCTGTGCGCATGGGCACGTGCGTCCGGCGTGTACCGACGGCAAGGAGGAGAAGGAGGAGGAGGAGGAGGAGGAGGAAGGGGAGGGGATGAGTGGGGGCGGGCACCATCTGCTCGGCGGGCCACTTGTAGTCGTAGCGCTCCTCAACGGCGTAGGGCTCTTCGGGCGCTGAATCAGTGCTCGAGTCGGCGTGGTCATCAAAGGGGCGCTCCTCCTCCTCTTCCACGGCCTCATCAGACGACGTGTCCTCTTCGTCTTCATCGCCGAGTCCCACCGCGCTGCGGTTGAGGCCCTCGTCCTCCTCGTCGCTCCGGCATCGTCTGTGCGAGGACGACAACAACAAGGAGGAGGAGGAGGAGGAGGAAGTGTCCATCGGTGTCGAGACCGTGCGCGAGCCCACCGAAGCAGACAAGGAGGTGACTGCAACGACTTCGTTCGTGGTGTCATTGGTCTGCTTCTTCCAACGCTCGCCCAGGGGTGTGGTGGCCATGCGGACAAGCTCCGTCTTACGACCCGCCTCGGGCGTCCGGGAGCGCCCAAGGCCCCGGGTGCGCCTTTCGCCTCCGAGGGAGGCGGACTCGACAGCCCCTTGGTGGTAGGAGCGCTGCTGCTGTGGGCTCTCGCCGCCCTCGCTCCCGGTCTCCGACACCGGGTAGTACATCGCCGTCCCCGGCTCTGCGCAATTACGGGATTGCGCGCCGTTGTGTGTGTGTGTGTGTGTACACATGCAAGCGTGCGTATGCTTGTGAGCGCAACACGTGTAACTTGTGACGAGAAAAAGCGCAGCGGAAGAGGAGGCGCCGGTGCAGACGAGCGGAAACGCACGAGCGAGCTCGGTGACGATGGACGTGATAGCGAGCACCCACTCAGTGGTCAGCTCCTGCAGGTCCGCTCGGATCACAACCTTGCTGCTCGCGGCGTGCATCATCCTAAATAATACAGGACAATAATACATAAGAATAAAAATAGGGATCGCCGC
The DNA here is from genome assembly GCA_002179805.1 of Acanthamoeba lenticulata. NCBI lineage: Eukaryota > Discosea > Longamoebia > Acanthamoebidae > Acanthamoeba > Acanthamoeba lenticulata. The sequence continues at coordinate 6,620 of NAVB01001750.1, read as the reverse complement.
AATTATCGTGTCACAGGGAGGGGTGCGGCACGCCGTGCGCATGTCAGTGTGTGTACATATGTGTGTGTGTATATATATATAAATAATATTTCGGTGCGGGCACAGGTGAGGCAGGTGTGGCCACCCGCCAAACGGATGTGCACCCCCCTCGCGAGTTGCGTACCGGTGGCTGGTGGCGGCGTTGATGCCGGGTCCCCGCGAACGGAACAGTGACTCGGCTTTGGACTTGAGGCCGATGGGAGAACGTGTGTGGAGGGAGTAGTAGTGGTGGTGGTGGTGGTTTGGGGAGGGGATAGGATGAGACGGGGGCGTTATCATCGGCCAGCGCCATCATTGGGCACATCGATCATTTGCAGCCAGCGCGCTCATGAAGGAGGCCCATCATGTTTGGTGGGGGGGGGGGAGAGATTGGGACTACCAAATGGGAAGATGAGAGAGGACAAGGGGGAGAATACATTGTTCTGGAGGAGGAAAGAGCGCTCTTTGGAGCGCAGCTCCTTGACCTGGACCGTGGCGTTGAGGCAAATGTGGCCGTAGCACTCGCCCCGCTTCATCTGTGGTCGCCCCCCCCCCCCAAACAACAACATCATCACCGCCACCATCACCACCACAAGCGCACGCGTGAGTTCGCTCAAATTAGGCGGCGACATTCGTGGCGCACGCATCGCTAAATCAAATGAGCCCGAAAGGGCCCATCCACCCCCAGAAAAAGAAATGTCGCGATCGCATGCCTTGAAAGCCCTGTTCTCGGGGTAGTCGTGCGAATTCATGTTGTTTAAGAAGGGGCACAAGAAGGCAAGAGTGCGCACCTTTTCGTCCTTGAAGTAGGTGAGCCAGTTGCCATGCAGGAGGAAGTAGCGCCGGTTGTACATTTTGAACGTGCGCAGGTCGAGCCAGCCTGGGTCCCATTGACCCCCCCCCCAAGAGTAAAGCAACCTTAGATGAGAAATCATTCGTGCGCCAGACGAGGACGACAGCGAGCAGCACCCGGCGAGAAAGGGAAGGCGTGGGTGGGGGCGAGGGGAATACCTTTCTTCACGACGGGCAGGTTCGAGGTGTAGGTCTCGAGAGGGCCGTACGTGGGCGAAGGAGTCCGCGCGAACTTGATGCTGCCCCCCCCCCGCACCGACCGAAGTTGATCGCCCATGAGGCACACACACATACACACATATCACAGGAGAAAGGCAGCCAAAGGGAAGTGCTTCCTCAAATGAGAAAAGAAAGAAGAGAAGGAGAGAGAGAGAGAGAGAGACCTGTCAGAGAGTGCATGCCGCATGGGCGTACCCGCCAGCACGAGCGCCGGATCGACAGGCAGGACCATCCTGTTGGCCCACCAAGTGTGTTCAACGCCACGGGTGGCACTGCCGATATGAGCAAGGCTCGGGTCGTCGACCAACAACAAGAACAGGTATGCGGCCGGGAGAAGAGGAGAGGAGCGAACGTGGGAGGGCACCTGGTCGTGGTGGAGGAAGTGGGGGTGGCAGAAGTAGCGATAGCCGGGAGGGCGCCAGGAGAGTGAGCGAGAGCCAGCGTCTGCTTGAGGCTCTCCACGTCGGCGCGGAGAGCGCGCAGTTCGCGCTCCTCGTGACTCGTGAGCGGGTAGGAGGCGGGGCTCGTCGGTGGTGAGCTCCAGTCGGCCGAGCTGCCCATGCTCGTGGTAGGCGAGCGCTCCTCATCCTCGCGCTCCTGCCAGTTGTTCTCCACCGGCACGGACGACGAGGAGGACGAGCGGACCTCAGTCACACGGGCGTCGTTTTTCGCCACGTCGCCTCCCCGTTTAGGCGAAGCCTTCCTGTTGCTCCTCTTCTTGGTTTCTGCCGGGCCTTTGCCCGCCGCTGTCTCGGTCTTGTTGGTGGCCGCGATGGTGGTGTTTGGGGGTTGTGGTGCTGCTATGGGTGCAGTTATTGGCGGTGGGGTTGGGGTTGTCGGCACAGTGGCAGCACTGGTGGGAACGGTGATGCCCACCTTGGCTGCTACCCCCTGGGCTGGGACAAGTGGGGCGGGTGGTCGTAGTGGGGGCGGTGGTGCATTGCCATTGTTGTTGAAGAACTGCTGGTACAGGTACAGGCTGAGCGCGCCCAGGGTGTAGCAGGCGGCGTAGATGATCAAATCGCTCAGCGTGACCATTTCCTTCCGGCTTATCTTGTTTTTTGGAATGGCTCTCGGCCTTGGTAGCGCTGACGAGGTTGTGCGTCGGGGCCTTTGCGCTGCTACTTCCTCTCGCGCGAGCGGCCTCTTTGCAGCTTTGACCCGAAAACCCACCCCTCCTTCCGCGACCAGCAATTTCATTTCTCAATTTTTAACATTCTGTAACCATACCTCCGACATGGAGCTTGCCACCGACGAAGGCTCAAGGTCTGGCCAACCGCCAACCGCCACGCTCAGCAGCGGCCAGCGTATGCCCTTACTCGGCTATGGGTGATTCCCTCCTCTTTTCTTGCACTGGCGTCCTTCAACTGGGTGGGCTGACGGTCTGCACGCAGGACGTGGCGAATTCCCAAAGGAGAGGTGGGGCAGCTGGTGCAGTGGGCTATTGAAGAGGAGGGTTACCGCCATGTTGATTGTGCAGCCCTCTACAAGAACGAAGCGCAAGTCGGGGCCGCCCTGCAACGACTCCTTGTGCCGTCAGTCCGAGCGGGTAGGGCCAGTGCTCTCAAACAAACCGGTTGCAACCGGTTGACCCCAACGCGTTAATGTGCGGTGTGTGTGGTGTGCAGAAAAGTTAGAGATGGACAGGCCCAACGTAACATTGCATCGGGAGGACTTGTTCATCACGTCTAAGCTATGGAATACGCACCATCGTCCAGAGCTTGTTGTTGAGGCCGCGCGCCAGAGCTTACTGGTGCTGCAAAGACGCCGCCAGCAAGCGCCCGCACTGCAGCTCCCCCTCCCCCCCAAATATCCCCCCCAACCCACTAATAGTGCGCCGTGTGCGCGCGAGAACAGGACTTGCGTGTGGACTATCTCGACCTGTATCTCATGCATTGGCCCGTGGCGATGGTGCCTGATGCCCGCCCGCCTCTTCGCAGGGCCGGTTTCCTTCGCGAGGAGTACATCGACCGGCACACTTCGCTGCAGGAGACGTGGCGTGCCATGGAGGTGCGGTGGCTCAGCTGCCCAGCTGGAGAGCGAGAGAGGATGATGATCGTGATCATCATTAGTGGCCGCCTCCAACACACGACTCGTTTCTTCGGTGGCGAGGACAGGGCCTCGTGGCGCGGGGCTGGGTCAAGTCGCTAGGAGTGTCCAATTTTACCGTGGCGCAGCTGGAGCATGTTTTGGGCTTTGCTTCGATCCCGCCAGCGGTCAATCAGATCGAGATGCATCCGTACCTCTACCAGCCGGACCTCCTCCGCTTCTGTCGCGAGCACAACATCGTGGTTCGTGTGCCTTCTCCCTGATAGAGAGGAGAGTGTCGTGAGTCTGCCAACAGACGCCTCATGGATTATGATCCTTCTGCCTGCTGGTGTGCTGGTGTGCTCAGGTGACGGCCTACTCTCCCCTCGGACAGGGCAAAGAGCTGCTTAGCGCCAGGCAGCTCCTGGCACTGTCCGAACAGAAGGACCGAACGCCTGCCCAAGTGGCGCTACGATGGAGCATCGAACACGGGGCAGCCGTGATTCCCCGCACATCGCAGCGTCAACACCTACGCGCCAATGCCGACATCTTCTCCTTTTCTCTTGAGCCTGATGAAGTGGCGCAGCTCGACGGTCTCCATTGTGGCAAGCGCTACATTGCGGGCTGGGTACCCGGCCAATGGCACTAGTGTGGCCCAAGACCGTAGCGCACGATCAACGTGGGTTGCTGTAAACATGATCATGTTCTTCCTTCCAAAAACAAAAACAAAAACAAAACTGCTGCTCGTCGACACCCAAGAAGGCAGACCTTGTGGCTGGCACTGTCACGAGCGAATTGCACCGTCCTCGCAGGCTGCCTCGCCTACAGGCCGGGGGAACTGGTTGTTGACGCGGACGATGGTGCCGGTTGTGTGGCTGTTTGGGCGTGTTTTTGCGTGTGTAGGCCATGCGCGGGTGCTTTGGTGCGGCTGGCGCTCAGCTCGTGGCGCTCACGAGAGAAGAGGGCCGGCGCTTGCCACCGGTGCAGAATTTGGAGCATCTTCACAAACTCGTAATTCTCCAGGCGATCGATGGCGCGCAGCAGCTTGTGCCACTTGTAGCGCTCCCACTTCTTCCTCAGTCCTGAGGACCTCACTCACACGATGGTTAGCCTGAATATCCGGTGCACAAAGACGGGAGGGAGAGGAGAGAGGAGATTGGGGGGGGGGGGGAAGAGAGACACCTTTGCCGTGGGCTCGCTCACGAAGATAAGCCTCCATGACTTCCGCTATTGCCTCTGGGTGGTCACGAGTCAAGTTGGGACATACGGGCATGGGCTCCAGTAGCGAGTAGAGCTTGGCCCGCAAGCTCGTGGGCTAGAAAAAAACAACAACGAAGGGCACCTGATGAGGCCTGGGGACCTACTGACTGTGGCTATGCTGAAAGCAGAGCTCGCCAGAAAAACGTACGGGCAGGGAGCCATCCTGGCGCGCCTGGCGGATGTGCTTGAGTCGCAACCGGAGAGCAGGGGATACCGCCCGCAAGGCTGCGAACCGGGCCCGCTCCCCCGGCCCCTTTGCCTCTGCCACCTGTCATAACGCGCTAGCGTAAGAAGTGAACAAGCAATGCACGACTGGACCCCAACAACAACAACAACAACAACCTCAACAGCAATGGTGGCTGCAATGGTTTCCTCGTGCGTCCACGTCGTGTAGTCGAAGGGCCCTCGGTTCACAAACAAGGAGTTAGCGCCAAGAAGGCGCCCCACACCCTTCTCCAACCCAAAACGTGTCATACGACCCAGCACTTTGCCTGCTACCTGCATTGGCGCCCGTCCCGGTACCGTCACGAGTGAGGAGCGTCTCCTTGAGCTTAGAGAGCACGGTGGTGAGAAGTACCGGAGAGGAGAGAAGGGCTTTGGTGAGGGGTCCGAGCATAGACTTGGTGGCAAACTTGCCCACATATGTGCAGCCCACCTTGAGAGAAATCTTGGCCGCAACCCAGAGGGGCAGAGCCATGGCTGGTGGTGCGTTCGTTGGTTTGCGCGCACCTTTTGTGCCATGGCTCTATTTTCTGTATTTTTCTTTTTTCCTTCTTTTCCTGGCGCCATGAACCTCACGCGGTTGAGGATGTTGGGTCTATGGCTCCTCCTCTTCATGGGCTGGGCGTGCCTTGTTGCAGGCGCTGGAGGTGCTATGTGCCATTGCAACTGCTGCGCGCACCTCACCGGCGATTGCACCGACCCTGCCGTAACAGCTTTCGGTACCCACCTCCAAGAACCTTTGTCGCAATAGGCGGGCCAGCCGTGCACAACGGTTGTTAAGCGGTGCGTCGTTCCTTTGCCTGGCAAAGGCGTAGGAGATTGTTCGCATTGTACCAAGGAGGCGTGCTGGGAGAAGGCCTCAAAGTGCAAAGACGCCGTTGTGATAGAGTCATCCTGTCTCGGTGTGGCCTCCTCCCTCAGTAACTGACCACCTGCGCGACATGATCCATGTGCCTCACCTCGCACATTATGCAGCGGTCAAGCCGGTCCTTACGCTTGTGGTTGTGCTTTCGCTGCTCTGTGGCATAGCGCTTCTGCTCGTCCTCTCTGTGCTCCGCTACCACACGGCATTCATCAGACGCCTCTTCCGCGTACGCTTCTTCCCCAGTGTGCACACCGTGTTTTGGTTTGTGTTGATCAGTTTGACCTGAAACTACAGTTAGAGTGAGCCAGCACGCTGCGTGGGTGGCCATCCTTGGTCCCTACAATGTACAGACAAGAAGAAAAATGTTTTTGCACACGCAAAGCTTTTTCTTGTGTCCCAAACGCAAAAAGAAAACTTGTCGTCATGGGCGATATCGCAGCAAGGGTTCAGCAGGCGGCAGCAGCTGCTCTCGCGGGGGATGTCGCCCTTCTAAAAGCTTTGGGCCAAGATGGCTTGTGTTTCAACACAAGCAATGAGCAGGGCTACAGGTACCCCCCCCCACCCACAACACAACCTTTAGTCGTGACTAAAGTCTGGTCCCACAGCCTGCTGCATCTCGCAGCGAGTCGTGGGCACGACGAAGTAGTCAAACTATTGCTGCGCAATGGCGCCCAAGTTGACATTCGAGATGGTGCTGGCCACACGCCGCTCCACTTGGCAGCGATGGAAAACCAGCTGCACTGTGTGCAAGTACGTGCAGCCTCCACTGGGAAGGTTGAGCTTGTTGTTCAAGCTTCCATCAACAAGGATTAGATGTTGGTGGAGGCAGGGGCCGACTTTCATGCTTGCAGCGAAGAGCGTATGGTTGTGCTGGAGCAGCTGGTGCCCCTATTCATAGTGGGTGGTAGGACACCATTGCACTACGCTGCAGAGCATGGCTCGCTCGAGTGTGCTCGGTACTTTCAAGGGAGTGACACACTGTGCATACAGAATGCTGACGGTTTCCTTTAGGTACCTGTTGAATGCTGGCGCCGATTCAGAAGCAAAGGACTTTGACGGCTACACATCCTTCCATCTTGCTTCACTGCATCGACGGATCAGCCTGGCCGACTTACTCAACCCCGTACCGAAGCAGTCTGTAGTGGTATGACCTCCT
>NAVB01001749.1:0-20721 GCA_002179805.1 Acanthamoeba lenticulata | reverse complement strand
TTATTTAAAAATTGTGAAATTTGTTAGCTAATTGCAATCAAAAACGCCAACGTTTCTCAGCGGCGTGCCGCAGAGAAGGGCTGCGCCGTGGTGGCGGTAACCTGGCGATAAGCCTGCAGGTCGTCGGAAGGTTCGCGGCCTGCTGCTCGGCCTTGGCATAGAGCTCCGCCGACCCGCAGATGGCCTGCACGCAGATCTGCTTCAACGACTCTGAACACACACCACAACCAAACAAACACCGACATGAGGACCGGTTGCCCCAATAAATCAAATCACGCACTGACACCAGTCGGCAACGAGGAAGCCGTCCATCATCTGCCTCTGAGAGCGTCGCGCTGAGGATGTGCAAGTCCCACGCCTGCAACTCTGTGCGATGACGCGTATGTGGAGTGAGTCTCGATCCGGGTAGATCAAATAGCGAAATCCTTCTTCCTCCTTGTCTTCCTCTTCGTTGATTTCCTCTTCATCGTCATCTTCATCATCACCACGCAGGTCACCTCGCTTCCGCTTGTGCTGCTTTCTCTCATCGATACCGACGTCCTCTTCGTGCGCCACGCTGAACTCACCGTTGTTGACCTTGTTCTCTGGGTCGTCCTCCTCGTCCTTGTCCTCAGGCTGGGTTTTCTGATCGTGGCCTCTTTTTTGCTTCTGCAACTTTTCTTGAATCTTGGACAGCAGAACTCGAGCACGCCCCAAGGTTTTGGCGCCTCCATCACTCCTGCTCTCCTCTTTTGTACCCAAAGGGGAATAACGGATATTTTTAAGGTAATTAATTTCCAACCAGGTGCCCAGGCATGCTGAAGGAAGTGCACATACAGGCAGAGGTGGCTGAGGTCATTGTAGTGGTGTGATGTCAGAGTGACGAACGGTTTCAAGGAATCCCACCAGAACACACGCTTGAGTGACCTCTACCATACTTCTTCATGGGAGTGATGATCAGCAGGTCTGGCAGAGATAATTGCTGTCCCACACGCCGGAATTCTGGTGCGGTTCCGGCCGTGCCCTGCAGGTACCTCCTTGGCGGAGTTCTGCGGATTCTTTCGTTGTCCCAGAGGAGGAAAGCACTCTCTTTACTGTTGCGGACTTTGGTCAAACACGAAGTGCGCAAGGGTGTCCACGGTGCCGACATGTCTTCCCGGAGGTGCTCCTAGCAAGGCGTTGCCCCACAGGGACTCGACGTGGCGGTTGAAGTCGTGGAGGAACACGTCGGTCCGTCTTGAGCTGAGCATCGCGAGCTTGCGTGCGGTGTAGATGGACTGCATACGCCCAGGCGTATTCGCGCCGTAGCCGGTGGGGGCGTCCACAAGGATGATGTCCCACGACGTGCCCCACACTCGTAGTGGCAAGTCGTCCATGTTGAGCCGCTTGTCCATTTCGTCTTGGTCGAGGCTGAAGAGCTCATCCGTCTCAGAAAGTCGCGTGCGGTACGTGTAGTGAATGATGTCGGCCTGGGGCAGCTCCTGTCGCACCTTCTCGATCCACCGCTCGTTCTCCTCGATGAAGACGACCGTGCCGTGGCAGTCCACAGCGCGCAGGTACCAGGGCGAGTCACTGCCGACGCCAAAGATTAAGACCTTGGCGGCGGGAGTACGGTAGATGAGGCTGACAAAGGTTTCATAATTCAGCTCGGACTGCTGCCCGCTGACGCCCTTGGCCCAGGGCCGAAGTTCCGAAACGATCACTTCCAGAGGCTCGCGCAAGCAACCCGGCTCGAGTCGCGTCTCCGGAGAGTTTGGTTGTGGAGCGAGCTGGGTAAGCAGTCCCAAAAAGACGAAGACGCCCACCACCACAGCAACCTCCACACGCGTTACTTTCATCTTCAAAAACAAGAAAAAAAAATAGTTTGCAACCAAGTTTATTTATGACATGTAATTTTGTTTGCTGTCGACGTTCTTTTCTCTGTTTTTTCTTTTAAAATGCGGCCGCGTAATGGTCCATCGCGTGGCGATGGCCGTGGCGGTGGGCATGGTGCCGCCTGGCAGCGAGGAGGACCACCAGAGGGTGGATGGCCGGGAGGAAGGTTCGGAGGAGCTCCTCGTAGTCGTCGTAGTCATGCGGGCCCATGAGGTGCTGCTTCACAAAGACCTTGCGCTGCTTGCGCGTCCAGTCCCGCGTCACGGCCTCGGTGGCCGCGGTCAGCCGCGGTCCGAGGCCCGCTTCGGCCACGCCCTGGTCAAACGACGCGCCCTTGCCGCGCAGCGTATTGAGCACGGCCCGGATCAGGACGGCCAGCAAAAGGGGTCCTTCGCGGCGCGCTTCCTCGGGCTGCGTCGCGCACAGGCGCTCCAACACGCGGGCCAGGCCCGCGGCCACCATCTGCCAAGTCCATGACGTGCCCTCGGCTTGCCGGGGCGTCGTCATGGGGCCGTGGCTGCGGAAGACCAGGGCGCCCGGCCCGCGCGCCAGGACCGCAGCAAACAGACCCGACGCAGTCGTCACGTGCGCGCTCACGCCGTCGGCGTGTCGAATGCCCATGATGCCAATGGTGTTGACCATGAGGTGGTTCCCGCGCTCGTCATCTGGCATCGCGCGCGCAAAGCACTTCACCAGGGCCCCAAGGTGCGGCGCCATCTCGTCGGGAAACATCATCACCCACCGCTCTGCCAACGACGATGACAAAAACAAACAAGGACGATGACGGCGATGAGCTTCAAGTTGCAACTGGCCAGAAGCTGGAGTCAACGTACGGAGGCAGTGGAGGGTGAGATGCCACCTAGAGACGTGGTAGAAGGTGAGGTCGAGGGCGGCCACGACGGCCGGCATCAGGCGAGGCAGCACTTGCCGCACGGCCGGCGCTTGCGTGTTCGTAAGGTTGTCAAGCATCATCGCAACTCGCACAAGCGACGGACGCGGTGACTGCCATTTCACCCACGTGAGAGGTCCGCTGCAAGAGAGAGAGAGAGAGAGGGAAAGAGAGAGCAAGGGCAGGCGCCGAAGACAGACCTGAAGGGTGGCGACGGCAAAGTCCAGAAGGGTCTCGGCCGGGGCAAACTGTGTGAGCTCGAGCTTGACCATCTGGAGCGCGTCCAGCAAAGCAAGTCCTCGCGCCTGACGATCGCCATGGTGAGGGCTCGTTTAGCATTGTCGTCATGAGACTCAAGCGGGAGGAACCGTGCGGTATATACGTACGTGAGGATCGTTGGGCTGGGCGCAAAATCGGCGCACTGCGTCGGAGATGGTCGCCCGCTGGTCGTCGGACACAAGCTTGTCCTTGGGCGGCCCGAGGAAGGGTCCGCCAAACAACCCGAGCGGGGCAATCGCGACCTCTGCCGGGTCAGTGGCGCGATAGTGCAAGACGTCCTCCAGGCACAGAAGCGTCACGCGCAGGACGGTCGTGTCTTCGCTGGCGGCCAGCACGTCGAGGCACAGCGTGATCACGATCGACTGCCACTTGCCAAAGTCTGACTCCGTTTGAGTCGTGAGATCTCCACCCACAGAGCGCGCGCGGGGCCTGGGGAAACGCTCACCTGGGTCGAGGGAGAGCAGCTCAGAGACCGTACGCATGATGGCCGACGTGAGGACTGGCCGCTGGCGCTGGAGCAGGGCCAGGCGCCCAAAGACGTCGATGGGGTCGGCCAGCCTGAAGAGGCTGCGCGAGTTGCTGACCTTGAGCCGCGGGAGGCACATCTCGAGCGCAGCGCGGGCCACGTCCTCGGCGTCGCTCTCGAGGATGCGCCAGATCGCCTCTAGCACCTCCGGGAGATGCGAGCCCAGCTGGCGGCCCATAATGTGGCCCAGCGTGATGCAGCTCACCTTGCGCACTTGGGGCTGTGTAAAAATGCAAAGAATTAGAACAAAAACATTGTTTAAAGAATAATTGTTCTTTGTGTGTTTTGGCGTGTGGCGTACGTGTGGGTGAGACAACGAGGCACAGACCAACGACAGGTGGCCCAGCGCCCACTGGAGAGTATCGTGCATGGGGATGAACCGCATGTTGCTGGTCTCGCGCACAGAGTTGAGCAGGAAGATGCCCACCTCCCTGTCGCACGCATCGCACACGCAGATTTAGTATTACCTGATTTGTTTGTGAAAAATAATCATAAATATGGAGAAAAAAGGAACAAGGGCTACAGACCTGCGGCGCCAGGCGGGCTCGTCTTCGTGCGGGTCGTCGGCGGCAGCGCTAAGCTCCACGTCGTCGACGAAGTAGCGGTCCACGATGCGCGTCAGCTCCGCGAAGCAGGGCGGATAGGACTCGATGAGCACATGCAAGCAGTGCACAGCCGCCGCGTGCGGGCCCTTGCCCCACGGCGCTCCCGACAGGATCGGCGCTTCACGAGCAGAGTGGCGCCGGTGAGTGCGATTGCGGGTCGATTAAGCTGCTGGGGGAGGAGCGGCGCACTGAAGTCATCGCGCGAGGCCTTGAACTCGTGCGGGTTGAGGCGCTGTTGCAACTCCTCGGGGAGGGTGCCCTGAACCAGCTGTGGCGCCAGTCCTTCAATGTGGGACCGCACGGACTTGATGCATCGGTTCAGCAGCGATTTGATCACGCGTGGCCGCCACACGAGCTCCACCAGGGCCGACACGAGCCTTGAGCCCGCGGCACAGTCAGTCGCGATGTGCTCACATCACATAGGGGACGGTCGTGCCGCACACACATACCAGATGAGGGCCTCGGTGGCGTTGTCGTCAGTTTCGGGGTCAAAGTAGTCGAGCGACAGCTCCAGGAACTGGGCGGCGCTGTTGACCACCTGCTTGTCTTCGCTCTGGTCTCGCGCGTGGGTATAATAATTAGCAAATAATAAAAGTAAATATATAAAAATATATATAATAAAGAGGGTGACGTGCATACCTGGAGGCCGCGGATCGAGACCTCGAACACGTCTTGTGCGCTGCCGCTCAAGTAGTCGAGCGACAGGGCGCGTCGCATGTCCCGGAGGGTTTCCTCCATGATGGCATCGTCGGTCTCCTCCTTGAGACATAGGAGCCGTTTCTGAAGACGTGCAGATCCACGCATAAAGGCGGTCAGCGATGACAGCGAGATGGAGAAAAAGCTGCGCGGGCGGACACGCACCAGCAACAGAGAAAAAGAGAAGTTGGCGCGCGAGTCGTTGAGGATGTGCAGCATGATCAGGCGCCGAACCCGGGTTTCCGGATGTGTCATTAGCGCCTCGAGGCTCTCCTCCAACTGGACGAAAAAAATACAGTTGAAGAATTTAAAGGGTGGGCGTCTTGCAAGGCCGCAAGACTGATGGAGGATGGAAGGGCCACAGGTTCGGGCGTACCTCGCGTGACGGCGGGTTGAAGAGGTGTCGCACTTCGTAGAGCCGCTGAAGCGATTTGGCCAGGTACTCAAGGCCAGCTGGTCATCGTTGTCAGCGAAGAAGGAAGGACAAAAGAGAAAGGTCGGCGTACCAGCGATGATGGGGGTTGTATTGGTCGACTTGAGCGTCTCCAGCACGCACTCGAGCGCGACATCCCTGAAGTGGATGTTTTCGTCCATCCCAGGACGCCCTGCCCCGTCCCCGGCTTTGGTGAGCTAAAGCAGCTTCGCGCGAGCGCCGAGACGCCAAAATGTGGTGATTTACCGACAGCCACCGAGCCCTGGATCATGAGTGCGCGCATAAGGGTGCTCATGACTTCGCCGCTATGAGCCTCTTCTGCCGCGCAGCACACGCGCTTTACCCAGTCGGCCAGTCGCGTCACAGCTTGGCGCACGCCGTGCTGAGTAAAGGCAGCGACCATCGCGCCGATGCTCGCGTAGAGGAGCATGTCTTCGACCAGGGTCAGCATGGAGGGCGCAAGGATGCGCCATATGCGCTCGCGCTCCTCGGGGCCAAGCGCAACACCCTCGGCGACCGTGGGCACTGCACCGGCGGTGGACGGGAGCCACGCGAGGCCGGCGTGAGGGTCGGTCACCTCCTCGAAAAAGAGCCACCGCAGGGTGCAGGCCACCAAGCCCATCGGCAGTTGAGAAACCTTAAGCGCCTTGCACCCTGAGATAATGTCGTCATCTTCGAACGAAGCATCTATGCTGGCATCGTCATCTTCGTTGTCAAGATCAGATGCAGCAAGATCACCAAGGGCTGTAGCGTCCTCCTGTTTTGAAGCCACAGACATGCTTCGGAGGAAGAGCCGCGCAAAGCCCTTGGGATGAGCACTAGCGGTGCTGACGCGCTCGGGTGGAAGCGCGCGGAAGGCCTTCGCAAGGTTGCCCTCCACCTGCGCGCTCGACAAAGGTGTAACGCTTTGGTCGGTTGCCGGCATGGTTGCGAATGGAAAGTGGTGCCGACGCATCATGTCGTCTATGATGGAGCGTGGATCCCAGGGGAATGTGTGAGTCGCAAGATGTGGGAGAGCTGGCCAGGGCGCTGGGCCGGGGTAATCTTCAGCATAATCATCTTCGGACGAGAAATCTTCGTCCTCTTCTTCTTGAGAGAGGTCAAGAAAAGGCATGGAATCGTCACCATCTGGTCCTCCCCAGTCCATCTTTCTGCTTGTGCAAGGAACACGGTAGTGATGGCTTTATTTCTGCTTGCACAGCTGCGGTTTACATACATTCCTCGCATACCACAAGAGCTGCAGAAAGGCCAGAGAAAAGGCATTTTGTTGGCGAAAGCAAGTCGGTGGGGGAGGGAGTAAGTGCCTGATGCCCATGCTTCTGCACGGAGTAAATGGTGGAGGCCATCAAGTACGACCAATCTCCGCACTCGCGGAAGGTTGCGCTCATCCTGGTCCCAATCAGGGAACAGGAGGAGGAACCACTGGGCTTGGCGCCAACCGCGACAACGTTACGCGTCAAGGCTACCTTGCTGACTTCGTCAGTTGACCCAATGCAGTGCTCATTTCGACGTGCCAAGCAGCTTGCCAGGTTAGGGATTTATATTTATTTCTTTTTATTTTTGATTGGCCTTTTATTTTGGTCTTTGCCGAACAAAAAACGTTGCCGGCAGAGGCATCAAGTAGAGGAAGAGAAGAACGCCTCGTGATGCTAACACGTCATGCAGACGTTGCGATTCTTGCGTTGAAGCGTACACAAGAACGTGAAGGTCAGGAATACCAAGTGCTCCTTTCTGTTGTTAGCCAGCTCGTAGACTTCGTCGCGGGCAACCTGACCTGCTACAGGTGTTGCACCCTCTGTTGTGGCTCTGCTACCTCTTAGACTCATCTCCGTTTCCATTTTTATCGTTATCATCAGAGATGTCCTGGCCGAGGCGAGAACGCTGAAACAGCACAACAACTTCTTACAGGTATGCGCAACACGCCTTACCTCGGGCTTAGTCTTACCTGCCAGCAGCGCATGATACGGTGCATGTACGAAGCGTTCGCGGTAGAGGCACGCTGTCTTCGCAACGATATACGGTCATGTGTGGAGGAGACGAAGAAGATCAACAGCATAGCCGACGTCGTTTGCAAACGAGGCCAAGAGCTGGTTCAGGCCGAGGTAAACACATACGAATTGCGCTCTCCGCTCCGCTTCCTTACTCTTTGCTTGGCAGGTTGCAGAGCGGAAGAAGCAGCAAGACAAGCTTACTGGTGAACTCAGCGAGGTACTCTTCGGTCCAATCCCCCTCTCCTCTCTTCAACTGATGTTGTGCCCATCACAGATGTGGTCCCTAAACGCCTCATACAAGAAAGCACTGAGTGACTTCAAGGCTCGATGTGGTGCACTGGAAGAGCAACGAGGCGAACTGATGCGTACGGCTGCTATACGTCCTACCTTCTCATTGATAAGGCTTCGAAGACTCCTCTCATGCACAGCACAGAGCAACTCCAGAACCTGCAGCGAGACCTCCGCCAAGAAAGAGCAGACAAGTTGGTCCTGCAGGAGGATCTCGAGCAGTTGCGGCGCGAGATGCACCCAAAACCAACTGAGCTGTCTGCAGTACCGTTCGGTGAGGAGCGCGCGACGTTATCACAACAGGACCCGATGATAGCGCCCTGCTCGACCCAAGAGGCCAGTCTTGCGGCTGACTCAGTCGAGCTGCGAAGTGTGGAGGCAGCGCAACCGGACAGCAAACCCGAACCGGAGATACCTGTGAAGGAGCCAAGTCAATCCGAGGAGCAGACCAACCCTCACCCAGAGAGCAACCACCAGGAAGCGCCAAAGGTCGATGATCGCGCGCAAGATCTCCTGGCAGCATTGGCGAAGGAGCAGTCGCGAAGCCATGCCCTTGAAGACCGAATCAGCGAGCTGGAGAAGGGCCACCGGCATGCAATCGAGAAGCTCAAGGTGCACTATCTTGTGTGTTTGTTGTCTTCTTGGGTTGAATGTTTAACTCTTAAGTCGGAACAGAAGAAGCACGCGCACGAAAGGGACGCTCTCATGGCGGATCTGCTGCACCAGCACAAGACCAAGAAAGAGGCCTCTGATCTGGCGGTACGGCTTCTCTGCAAAACTCGCTGTATGTTTTGATGGGTTGGACGCGAACTCACTAACGATGCAACGCCGCGTGAGGGCGTCCCGCTAGGAAAAAAACCAGCAGTTGATGGCGCTGTGCAGAGGCTGGAAGGAACAGGTCTACCGGTACCGTGATCACATCCAGGCGCTCACACTGGTCGCCAAAGCTTCACCTCCATCTGGAACGTGCGTCATCTCTGTGCTCACTCTTCACCGAGCTCATTCGTTCTAACGGAGAGCGACGTACATAGGCGAAAGGCGAGACGAGCTCATCACGCGGAAAGGAGTGAAGTCTCCTAAGAACAACAACTGCCCCAAGGGAAACCTCTTTCTTTTTATCAATGTAGAGAAACAACTGCCACAATCAATCTAATCAAATGCGGCAAGCCAGTGAGAGGCGCAGTCAAAACTTCGATCAAAGG
Organism: Acanthamoeba lenticulata; assembly: GCA_002179805.1. NCBI lineage: Eukaryota > Discosea > Longamoebia > Acanthamoebidae > Acanthamoeba > Acanthamoeba lenticulata. The sequence continues at coordinate 11,958 of NAVB01001749.1, read as the reverse complement.
ATCGCTCTATTGGCAAGAATGCTATCATACATTACCGAGATTTTACGTAACAGAAGTGCGAGATCAGAAGAGGAAGAGGCAGAGGAAGGTGGCGACGACTGCTGTCAGAAAATCGTTGGTTTTCTTGGCCACCTCGCGCCCTCGAGCGACCACGGAGGGGATGAGGCCGGCCATCGCGTTGCTCCGGGCCCTTGCCTCATTCATCTGAGCTGTAGCGACAGCGTGATGAAGGCGCATGAGGAAGTGCTGCGATCGGGCATCGGTGGTGGGCGCATTCTCTGCGGGCATTGAGCGCATTCGCATTTGTACCAGAGCCCAAAGGTGATCGGCCTCGTGGAGCTGGAGGCGGCTCGCGAAAGGAGAGAAGTGGTGCAGCGCAACGATGGAGGGAAGTAGTGTAGGCAATGGTGGCTGGGAGCGAATGGCAGGAGTAGAGGCGCTGGCGATGGTAGTGGCGCGGCGAGTGGCGATGGAGGGCATGGAGAGCGATCCGACCACCGCAGTTCCGCGAGTGGTGGTTCCACTGGAAGTGGAAAGATGAGCTTGGGGCGAGACTGTGGCCGCTACAATCGGAGCGGGGCTCACCCGAAGTGCCGACGCGGAGGGGGGCAATCGGTGGCGGTGCGATGCGATACGTTGAATTCGTTTCATACTGGTTGTGTCTCAGCTCTCGATCGAGAGGCACAAGAGTCGAGGCGGTAGCTTGGCTAAGGCGAAGGCCTGGCTCTTCTTGTGGGTCGAGTGTGAGTGTCCAGCCTCTTCACCGCGGTCGCACGAGAGAGCAGAGTATTGCGCGACGCCGCCACCGAGAACGCGCACCGACTAAGTTCCGCGAACGGCCGCCACCTTGGGCCCTTTGGCCTTGGGCGTGAAAGTCCACCCGGGAATTTCCTGGAACGGCCCTGTGGGTCCACCAAGCGTTTCGCGTTGCATTTTCGGCTGGGCGCTAAGCACAAAGTACGAAGTGGACTTGTTGTTGGTTGTGGTAGAATTACAAGATGGGTTGCCGTTGTTTGTTTGTTTGCACCTTCACTCCTCGCTCTTGGTGGTGCGAGGCGAAGGCCCGGAGAAGCCTGCGCTGGCCTGTGGCGCGAGGCTGCCCGCGGGAATGCGCGGGGACACCGAGCGCGACGAGGGCGTAGGCGGGGCAGACGAAGACGGGGTCGCTGGCGCCGACGCCGACGGCGAGTGGTTGGGTGAGGTCGTGGTCGACGAGGTGCCGAGGCCCGACAGGAAGGGCAGCGACGACGAGTAGTAAAAGGTGAGCAGCTTGCGCTGATTGCGCGTACAGCAGGCCTGCACGACCGTCAGCTGGTGCGACTCCTCGTCGCCCGGGTCAGCAGCCGAGGCGGCCACGGCGGCGGCCGATGCGCGCTGGTCCCCAGCGAGCGAGGCCAGGGCGGCCGCCGCGGCGGCCGCCGCATTCGTCGGCTTCTTCTCCTTCTCTGGCGCCACGAAGCGCGTCTGAGACTGCAGCTTGGGCGGCTTCTGGGTGAGCGCCCGGAGGTAGTTCTCGAGCGCGGCCTGGTTGTCCTCGATGAACTGGTTCATGGGCTTCATGTAGGGCTCCTTGTCCCCGAACCGCAGCTGATTGGCCATCGTTTGCAGCGTCTTGGCCACCAGCATCAGGCCGCGCTGCGCCTCGCGCGTGGGCGACCCTGCATCGACGACACACACGCGTGAGTCAACAACAAACGAAACGGGCGGACGAGCGGGCGAGTTCGCAAAGACGCACGTTTGACGATGCCGTGGGGCTTGGGGGACACGATGGCCGGGCAGAAAAAGCGCAGGAAAATGAAGGCGCCCACGTAGGCCAGGCCCCAGTCGGTCGACCGGTGAAAGGCCAGGCCCTGCTTCACGATGCCAACAACAACAACAACAGCAACGACGATGGTAACGACGACGCTGGTGAGAATTCTTGAACGTTACGAAAGTAGTCAGAAGGAGAGGAGTAGGGCGTACGTCCTCGGGCTCGTCGTCGCCGTCGTGGCTCCCGGCGCGTTGCCGCGAGGAGTCGAACGGGAACTTGAGGTTGACCTCAGCGTAGAGGTAGCTGCTGATCATTTGCCTGATGGCGGGGTGGTCGCGTGGGAGCGTCGTGTCAGAAGGCGGAGCAAGAGAGGGGAAGGGTTGCATTGAGGTGAAGACAAGTACAGCGGGAAGTCGGATTGGCGCGAAAAGATCGCGTCGAGCACGTTTTGGCACAACTTCTCGAGCTTCCTCTGGTTCTCTTCTCTGCTTGAGAAGAAACAGGAAGGTGAGGAAAGAACGAAAACGAAAACGAAAGAAAAAGAACGAAAACGACAAAGAGCGAAAAGCGAAAGGAAGGCGAGACGCACCGAGGCGAAGCCTTGGGATCCTGCGGGATGCGGTGGGGGTCCATCTCGTAGGAGTTGTGGGAGTTGATGACCTTCTTGATGACCGGCTTGAGCACGCTCGTCAGGTAGGCCCCGCCCTTCTCACGCGCGTAGGTCGACAAAAACTTGGTCCCCAGGCTGTCCTCTCTGAACAGCGTAAAGGGCGACGCTGTTGGGGTGTCTCACGTCAGAACATTGATCGACTATTTTCCAATTTTATAATAATATAAAATAAAGTGTCGTTAACGGTAAAAAGGCGGAGAAGCGTACTGGTGCTGTTGAGCTCCTGGGCAATGGCGAGCTTCATCAGCTGCGTGATTTGCCCGTATCTGCCGAGTTGTGACGGTTTTGGTAGCAAAGGCAAATAACGATAAAAAAATTAGTATACGAGCGAGCGGTCCTGGCGGGACGGACAGGGAGGAACGCGTACCGGTCGGCGATGGCCACAAGCGCCTGGCAGAGCATGTCAGGGTCATCCTCGGTCGTGGCGCTCACCACCGAGAGCAGCCCGCGGATCAAGCGCAAGCCGGGCTTCACCAACTCCTGTTCATCGTCGTCGTAGTCAGCCCAAAGAACGAAAGCGAAACGCGGGGGGGGGGAAGCGAAACGCACGGTCAAGAGGAGATCTCGATTGATCAGAAGCTGATCGAAATTCTCGGCCGTGAGCAGGCGGTTGTCCTCCTCCTTGGCGCCGCGGGCGCTCAGCGGCTGCTGGTGCTTGCTGCGTTGTCCGCTGGACTTGCGCTTGGAGAGCGTGGGCGAGTGGACCGGGCCCGCGCGGCCCCGCACCTTGGTGCTCCGCTTGACCGCCGGCCGTGCCGCCTCGCCGCTGCCCTTGCGCTCGATGCCGTCCCCGCCGCCGACGCCGCCGCCACCGACGCTCAACAGCGGCGAGCCGTCGCTGTCGCCGTCGGCGCTGCCGCCGGCGCCATCGAGGCCGAGCCACGGGGCCAGGGCCTCGTCGATGTCCTGCTGCAGATCGGACTCGGCGTCGAGCTCGGTGTCGGCCGAAAGCGTGCGCAGCAGGCGCCGGCGCTCGTGGCGCGTAAGGAGCGGCGTCGTCGCCGACGAGCGCGTAGATGTCGACGTCGATTTGTGGCGAGGTGACGTCAGCGGCGACTTGGCCTCGGGGATCGTGTACAACGTCGTCGGCGTCGTTGTCATTGTCGTCGGCACCGCCGTCGCGGGCCCGCACATGGCAAAGGCCAGGCCGAACTCGGACTCGAGGAACGACGTCGAGCGGCGCCGCTGGCGGGCCAAGCGCTGGCGACGCCTCCGGCGGAGCTCCGAGACGGTCGGGTGCGAGCCCGAGGACGAGTCCAAGCGCGCGACGCGCGGGCTGCGCGGGGTGACCGTCAGCGGCGAGGGCGGCGTGAGGTCCTTGGACGAGCCCTTGGCGCGGCCCTTGCGCTTACGGGGCAGCGAGACAAACGAGTGAAACAGGCCCTTGTGCTTGCGCGAATGCGTTCCGTTGTCAGCCGCCGACGCAGGCACGGGTGTCGTCGTTGGCTCGGCCGAGCCGTCTTTGCTTCCCGCCCGCTTGTCGCGCCGCTTTCGTTCTTCTTCGTTCTCGGACGATGACGTGGTCTCGGCCGGGTCGGGCTGGTCTTCCGCCCGGTCCCTGCTGTCCTTGCGCCGTATGATATTGCTGCCTGTTCCGCCGCTTCCACTGCTGCTGCTGCTGCCGCTGCTGGCCGCCGTGGTCGTCGTCGTCGTCGTCGCGGCGGCCTCGCGCGGGGACTTGTCCTTGCCGGTATCGAGCGAGGGCAGCGTGTGGAAGGTCTTGCCCTTGCTCTGCCGGAAGGCCTGGATGCGCTTCAGGAACTTGTCCGGCTTCCCGGTGCTGCTGGTGGCCTCGCTCGTGGCCGGCTCACTGGCTTCGCTGCGCCGGAGGCCGCGCTTGTCCTGCTTGCTGCCGTGCTGGGCGATCTCCTGCTGCAGCTCCTTGCTCATGCGCCGCACGGGCTTCTCCTTTTCCTTTTCCTTTTCCTTTTCCTTTTCCTTTTCCTTTTCCTTGTCTTTTTCCTTTTCTTTGTCCTTGTCGCTGCTGGTCTTGCGCTGGTCCTTGAGGGCCGGCCCGGCCTCCTTGGCAGAGGCGGCGGCGGTGGTCGTGCTGTTGGTCGCGTCGTCGTCGCTACGCGCGCCGCTCTTGGCCACGCGCGAGGGGCTCTCCAGGCTGTAGCGCTTCGAGCGAGGCGAGAGCGCGGCCCCGGCGAGCGCCAGCGAGGACGACGACGAAGCGCGCATGGAGATCGGCCGCGGCTTGATGGCCGACGACGAACTCTTGGCCGTTCTGCCGGACGAGGAGGAGGACGATGTCGAGGACGACTTGTCGACAACGGACGAGGACGACGACTCGCCGTCGCTGCCGTACTTGCGCCGCGGAACCGCGGGCGAGGCCGCCGGCGAGGTCGCCGACGCCGAGCCGCCGAGCGAGATCTCCCCCGCGTCGTCGGTGCTCCCCGTTCGTCTTCGTTCTTGTTGGCCGTCCCCGCTGCTTCGCGTTTTCCGCTGTTGTTGTTGATCTTGGCTCGGCCTCAGACTCCGGTGGAGCGGGACGGCGACAAAGCCCTGCGAGTGGTAGTTGAGGGCCTGCTGGCCTCCGGCCGCCCGCGCGTGATGGTGCAGCGTGTGGCTCTTGTAGTGGCGCTTCTTGGGGTCGGCAAAGAGGCTCTTGCGGGGCTTGAACCCGTCGCCGGCCAGGCCGCCCTCGAGAGCCCGGTACTGGAACGGCGTCGACGACGACGACAGCGGATGAGGCAACTCGCCGCCGCTCCCGCCGCTGCCATCGCCGTCGCTCTCGCCGCTCCCGCCGCTGTCGCCCCGGACTCGCCGCGGCTGCCCGCCGGACCGGCGCAGCGGAGTCGGGTTCGCGGCCATTGTTGTCGTCGTCGCGCCGCCTTCGCCCTCCTCGCTCTCCTCGCTGCCGCTCGTGTAGACGGTCACAGGCACGGGCAGGAAGGCCCGCGCGTGGTGGTTGTGGCTCTGGTAGAGGTCCAGCCGCGCGGAGGACGACGAGGGCGTGGTGGCCGGCGTCGGGGCCGCGGCCAGCCCGCTGCCGCCGCCGGGCGATAGCGAGCAAGGCGTCGAGGGCGACGTCGAGCAGCTGCCGCTGGGCGAGAGCGACAGGGGCGAAGTGGCCGAGCGACGCAGGTGCTTGCCGCCCGATGTCGCCCCGGGGATGGCCTTGGGGCCGGACGAGGCGCGCCCGGGCGACGAGTGGGGCGACTCGCTGGGCGATGACGAGGGCGACGTCGCCTGCTCGCCAGAGACGAGTGTCGACAGCGTCAGGGAGGGCATCACGCGGGGCGAGATCGAGTTGTTGCGCATCGCCGACGACGGGTGCAGCTGCGCCGAGCACGAGAGGCGGTTGGCCGACGAGCGCGAGCGCGAGTGTCGGCTCGTGGCCACGGCCGCGGCCGGCTCGCTGCGGTCGTCATTGTTCCAGCCCATCTCCACGGCCCGGAACTCGAGCTCGTAGTCAGCGCGCACCGACGTTGACAGTCGGCGGTCCTTGAGGCTCATCGTGTCGTCGGCCAGCAGCGCCGAGTCGTCCCTATGGAGTCGAGGCAGCATGGCCGTGGGTTGTGACGAGGTCGTCGTCGTCGTCATCGTCGAGCTCGAGGCCGTCGCCGAGGAGCTACCTCGACGGCCGGGCGAGACCAGCGACAAGAGAGAAGACGACTTGCGCGGCGAGCTGGTCGAGAACGTTGATGTTGTCGACGACGATGATGACGACGACGAGACAGTGGGCAGATCCGACGATGAGAGCGAGGTCGACATGAGCGGCGGGGCCTTCATGATGGACGACGACGAGAGCGAGGCCGACATGAGCAGCCGGCGCGCGTTGGCCTTGCGTGGCGAGCCCGCGCCGAACGAGTTGGCGCGCGGGTAGGCCGGCGAACCGCCCGGCCCTGTCGCTGACGTGGCCATCGTCGACGTCGACACCGTCGTTGTGGAAGGCGAAGAGAAAGAGGGCCGTGGGGGCGACGACGAGGGCGACGTCGTCTCGCGCGTCATCTTTGGCGTCAACGGCGCCTCGGCCGACGCGGGTGGCGACCGGCGATCCCGCGGAGACGACGAACGCGGCGAGATGGCCGCATCGAGCGAGAAGGCCGGTTCGTCGGCCAGCTGAGGCAGCGGCGCGAGCGACGGGTCGCCCAGCCCAAAGTCGAGCGCGGGCGAGGCCATCGGCGAGCCGCCGGGGCCGGCACCCCCAGCAGCGGCAAATAGCTTGCGGCGAAGCAGCTTGCGTTGTTGCCGGAGCGTCCGGTGGCCCACCGCCTCCCCACCCACATTTCTGTCGACTTCGTCTTCGTCATCGTCATGCTGTTCGCCCTCCTCGCCAACATCATCTTCCTCTTCTTCGTGTTCGTCGTCGTCCTGATGATGGTCATCATCATTCTCGTCGCCGTCGTTGTCGTCGACGACTTCGTAGTCATCGCCGTCGCCCTGCTGGGCCGTAGGGTTGCGGAGCGCCGCTCGGAAGCGATCCGGCGGGTGGCTCTCGCTTCGCTGGCGCAGCAGCAGATGGCGTGGGATCGCGGCGGCGGTCTTGGTGGTGGAGGCCTGGCGCGCGCTGGCAGGCGACGGCGTCTGCGTGGGCGGAAGCGAGGAGACGCGAATGCGGCGCAAATTGGACAGACGCGCGTGCTGGTGGTGGACACCGCCGGCCCGGCCCGCTCCTGGGCCATCCGGGCCGGAGGCGTCCCCGCTCTCGTCCTCGTCGGCTGCGGCTGCGCCGTCACCGCCGGTCTCGAGCTCTATTTCTTCTTCCTCCTCGGTCTCACGCCCGCTCTCGTCGTAGCCGCCGTTCTCCATCCGGTGGCTTTGGTGGTGCGGGAGCAGCGCCAAGATGTGAGAAAAAGAAAGAAGTGCGACGGCAAAGAACGAAGACGAAGCGACAAACAAAAAACTGGACGAAAATGATTTGAGAGGGAAGGGAGGAAGAAGAGGCGTACGTTCTAGAAGGAGAAATGGGTGTGGATGATTGGGAAAGGGCGGTGTTGGTTCGCCGAGAAAAAGCTGATGTGGGTTGTCTTTTCGATACGACATCGTCGTTGCTCGCGGCCCGGCGACCCATCGGCCGCAGGGCCTCCATTCGTACTTCCATAACTTACAAGTTGCCTTTGTGGTGCCGTAGATGAGAAACGGAAAAATCAGCGGCGCTCTGGGTGGCAGGACAACGATTTTTCTTGCGTACGCACTTTTTGCTGCAGGTGTTTGGCTTAGACTTTGGCTACGTCGTTCAGTTGTTGGCCTTTTTCATTCGATGGGCGTCAACGACCTAACTTGATCGAATCTAATTCGATCAAATTTGCTGGCGGTCGTCTTTGCCCTGGCCTCGTTCAATTGTCACGGCACTAATTTCTTCTCTTTGGGTCCAAAGAATAAGCTTCTCGTCCGGACCAACTCTTTCCAGGGCCCTCAATCTCTTCGGTCCCGTTCTCTGATGCACGAGCCCACAACAGGTTTCTTCTTCTAATTAATAAAGTAATTATCAAGATAAAATAAATGAATTTACGAGATTAATTTATGTCGACACGGGTGATGTCGTTGGTGCGTTGTTGAGCCAACGAGCACGTGGCATCGCTCGTGTTGCGGTCACGGCTGCCGGACGAGGATTTCGTGGTCGGCGCACACGTAGATACGGCCCGTTTTCTTGTCGAGCACAGAGATGCCACTGATGGTCTGGATGCCTGCTTGCAGAGACAGGAAGGCCACCTCGGCGCTCCTGGAGCCACCGGCCGGGATCTCTTCCATTTTCTGAACATCCACACACCATCGGCAGTTGCAGTTAGCACCTGGATAAAAAATGTGGTTTGGTTGCCAGATCCCCAATTAGAAAACGGTGTCGGGACGACGTACAAAGCCCGCGGAGAGGCCGGCGGCCACCACGTTGGCCGTGTGGTCCTGCGCCAGTTGCACCCACGGCAAGATGGGCCGCGCCAGCCTGTCCAGCCAACATGCCCGTCAATCATGCGCCCCGCAAGGTGCGCCGGCCGGCATAAGGGAGATCGCACTTGTTGAGGATGGTGATCGTGGCCGCGAAGGGCGACTCGAGCGTGATCGGCTCGCCAATTCTCGTGATACTGACTTCCACCTCTGGCGACAGCACAGGCTGCCCTCCACCTGCGTGAGCAGCAGCGGCACCTCGAGTGGTGTGAACGTATGGTGTTGGTGAAAGGGCATGTACCTTGTGTTTGATGAGGATCTTGCGCATGCCGGCCTCGCCAAACGAAGCGTGCCACGAAAGCTGCAGCTTGCCCAGCACGGCTTCGTCGGCCTCCAACTTGAGCCGCGCCAGCTCGATTTGCATCTCTGCTTGGAGGAAGGAAGGAAGGAAGAGAGGGAAGGCTCTCGTGAATCAGCTTGCGTGCACTCGCACATGACCCACACCAACGTGCGCATTGCGGAGTGGGACTAGCATGCGCACCGTCGCTCGAGGAGGCGTCAGTGTCCTCCTCGGGGTCTGTCGACGAGCTGCCCACTTCCGGATCGCTCACTCGATTTCGTAGCCTGCAGTTCCCCGCACGTCAGCACATGAAGGCGAACGAGAGAGATTATTTGGGGGGAGGGGAGGACGTGCCGCTTGGTGTACTGCACCGCAGCGTCGGCGATGTCGCGGCGGGGTCGCAGCTGGAACAGGTAACTTCGCAATGACCCCGGATTGAACGCACTGTGTATGCCCCCGCCCCACGTTTCGCGTTCGCTTTCGCTGTGCCCGCCGCAAGCGAAAAGCGGGTCGGTGACGAACCTCTCGCCTGTGTTTAGCGGGTCGGCGGCGCTGGTCACCGGCGTGATGGCCGAGACGTGCCACGCCTTCGTGAGGAATCTGATCCACAAGCGCCACGTCGTGTGTGAGGATGCAGGAAAACACATGATTTATAAAAGCATAAAAAGGTCATAAAAATAATAAAAGAAAGACGACGCACTTGATGTTGTTCAGGAAAACAGAGTTGCGAGCCACATTGCGCAGCTGCACTTCGAGGAACGTATCATCCTGGACTCGCCCAGCGTGAGAAGACAACGGTACACAGACCTAATTGGAATTTCGGGCAGGGCACAAGAGGCGTACCTTGACGTGCCAAATGCGTTGCTTCCACTCGAAGGAGTCGACCACGGTGAACTTGAAGAACTTGCGGAACGACTTCTTCTCCCCGCCCTTGGCGTATGAGATCGTGCAGACCAGGCTGGTGATAATTATGATGGAGCACAGCAGCCGCAATCAGGATGATCATCCAAATGGCCCACTGTGGGAGAAGGAAGATTACATGTGCATGGTGGGCTCGACGACACGATAGCGCACGATGAAGTCGTGTCGCTCCCCAGCTCCTAGCCGCTGGACAGACTGCATTATGAAGATGACAATGAGAGACAATGAGAGACCAACTATCACTCACGCATTTCCAGCCACAAGAAAGAGTGTATGTGTACCCCAGTCGTGGTCTGGTCGATCAGGACGTTCTTCAGGACCTTCGTGTTGAGCTCGGCCTGATGTTAGCAAAGTGCCAGTGACACAGACACGTGTAAGGTGAGGTCGTGTAATTGATCGAAGGGAGCGGGGGCAACCAGCGTACGCGCAGGTTCACATGGTGAAGGTCGGTCTGAGTGTGGTTGTAGAGGCTGATGTAGCTGCTGAACGTCTCTCCGACATAGATGTTGCTGATTGCCACGACCACATGTGAGACGAAGAGGACACAACATAGATTTGAGCACACCGGTCGTCGTGCCGTACCCAAAAGCTCGGGGAAGGTTGAGGCACGGGCTGATGGCAAAGGCATTCTGAGCGTTGGAGGACGTCAGGGTCGGCTGATCCTCGCCAGTCCTGCAGAGACATGTCGTCGCAGGTCAGAGCCGAGAGGAAACGCAGCACGCGCTATGGCGGTTACGTCTGCAGTGAGACGCACTTGGAGAGAGGATAGGGCGCATCGTCGGGCTCCACCAGCAGCGGCGGCTGGAACTGTAGCATCGGCCGGGACAACCGCATGACTTGGCAGCAGCACGGCCAAGTGAACCACTACACACACGTGCAAGGCAGCACCGTGGAGGGCAGTACCTTTGAGGGTGAGGGGCATGGGCTCCTTCGCCGCAGTTGGGGCGGCCGCGGCTGCCGGTCCCTTCTTCGCAGCAGTGTTCTGACGTGGATGCGCACAAGCAAATTAAGGATGGCAACATGATTTTCATTACAGGTGGCTCGGGGCAGCACCATAGTGGGCTGCTGGCGTGCAGGCTCAGGGCTGTCGATCAAAACTTGGTAACGAAAAAGAAAATCTTTTTCCTTTGCCTGGGCTCCAAACAAAATCACAACAACATTCACCCACTGTGAAAGCCGGCGCGCCACCGAGCTTTCGCGATGGCGAATCGCACCGATCCCGTGGCGAAGACGGTGCACGGCACAAACCCCCAGTTCTTGATAGAGAAGATATTGCGCAATCGAATCTACAACAACCCGTATTGGAAGAGCGAATGCTTTGGACTCACTGCCGAAGGCCTTGCCGAGAAGGCGATGGAGCTTAAGAACTTTGGGGGCACCTATGGCGGTAATCGCAAGCCTACACAATTCATGTGCCTTGTGCTGAAGATGCTGCAAATCCAGCCCGAACGCGAGATCGTCCACGAATTCATCAACAACGACGAGCACCGCTATGTGCGCATGCTGGGCGCGTTTTATCTGCGCCTCGTGGGCAAGCCGCTGGAGATCTACAACCTGATCGAGCCGCTCTACGCAGACTTTCGGAAAGTGCGCAAGAAGACCGAAGTAGGCCGCACGCAGGTCACACACGTGGATGAATTTGTCGATGAGCTTCTCAACGCCAACTACTCGTGTGACGTCGTGCTGCCCTATCTGCCCAAGCGCTACACGCTAGAGCAGCAGGGCCTTCTCTCGGGCCCGCGGCGTAGCATGCTCGAAGATCTCGAGGATCTGTCCGACGCCGACGAAGATGAAGAAGACGATCGTGGGCGCGAGACCTCCGAGCGGGAGGATCGAGGAGGCCGCGGACCCACCAGACGCAGTGATGAAGACAACGATGAGGACGACCGAAGGAAACGCGGGCGCGATAATGAACGCGAGGAACGCAACGACAGCAGGAGGGACGAAGACCGTCGCGAACGAACGGACGACGATCGGCGAAGGCGCCGTGATGACTACGAACAGGACGATCGCGACCGCCGGGAGCGTGAGAGGCGAGACCGTGATCGTGACCATCGGGACCGCGACCGCAGCCGAGACCGTGATCGCCGCGATCGGGACCATGACCGCGACCGCAGGGATCGTGACCGCAGCCGCAGCCGAGACCTGGATCGCCGCGATCGCGACAGGGACAGTGACCGACACCGCGACCGGGACCGCGATCGTGATCGCGACAGGGACCGTGACCGTGACCGGCGTCGCAATCGCAGTCGTTCGAGGAGCCGCGATCGGGACCGTGATCGGCGTCGCGACCGCAGCCGCAGCCGCGAACGGAGGAGGCGAGATGGTTCGCGCGACCGCAGCCGTAGCCGCGAGCGTAGGAGGCGAGACGACTCGCGTGATCGCAGCCGCAGCCCTCGGGACCGTCGGCGCGATGATGACGATGAGCGCGAAAGGAGGCGAAAG
>NAVB01001746.1:0-18009 GCA_002179805.1 Acanthamoeba lenticulata | reverse complement strand
GGGGTAAAGGCGCAGGGGGGGGACGCACGCTGGGCGATGGCGGCAAGGGGCGGCTGGTCGCCCTTGAGGAAGGCCAGCACGTCCGACTGGGTGGGGGGGGGGAGACGAGGGATGAGGAATTGGGAAATGGCGAATTGAGCAGCTGCCGAAGAAGGGAGGTGCGCACCTTGAGAATGCGACCCTTTGGGCCTGAGCCCTTGATCACGGAGCGGGCGTTCTTGATGCCGTGGTTAGCCACCAAGCTGGCCACGGCGGGCGAGAGCTCCATTTCAAAACTGAAGTGGTTGCAGCCCCCCAAAAATTGATCAGATTTGAGGGCCCCTCCTCATGGAACGACAGGAAGAAGAAACGCATACCGGTAGGGCTCCTCCGGGTAGGACTTCGTGGAGACGAACCGGCCTCGAGAGGCGCCGAGACGACCTGCCGGGGCTGCACGAGGAGGGAGGCCTTTTCAGCTGAACCATTGACCTCCATAAAAAACTAATGCTAATCCGAGCGGCGCACCTGTGATTTTGGCGCACAAAGGCGCAGCCGTCCATCGCGCGGTGGAAGGAAGCACACCCACAAACACGCGATTCGCCTTCATTCTGCACTGCCCCTGAGCAAGCTCGAATCACCGGTAAAACGCGAGGCGAGAGAGAGAGAGCAAACGATCTCTTTGTCATCAGGAAAATAAAAATCGGCAGGAAAAGCCAAGAGAAATTTGAAGAATCGAAACAATGCAAGTTTTTTAGTAGCGAGAAACTCCCGAGCAACAAGAAAAGCTTTCTGTTCTATCTGCCCGCGGGCAACGAGGAAGAAGATGGAAGCGCATCACCACACCACAACCTCCTCTTGCTGCTCCTCTTCTTCCCCGTCTTTTGTGCTGTTTTCTGCCGCCACCGCAGGCGGCGAACCACAGAACACCACTCGGGGCACCCCAGCAGCCCACCGCGGCGGTGGCCAGCAGGTTCAAAGCGAAGCCTTCCTCCTCTTTTGTCTCCTCCTCCAATTCCTCTTTCTTCTCCATCTACATGTTCTCTTTCCGAGATTGGATTTTCTTTGTGTGCACACTAACTGATATCCTGTTGCCCTCTAACACTCTCTGCCGTGCTGTGTCGCGTTGCGCAGTCTGCGGCCAACACGGCGGCCTTTCGCGCGCTCTCGGAGCGGCTGCTGGCGGCCAAGCCTCCGCCGCTCGCGGCTGACCACCGCTTCCGGGTGCCCACCAAGACCATCCGCACCTACGCCGCCCTCAACGACTTCCAAACCTCGCCGGCACGCACGCCTCGCCACACGGCATACGCGCGCTCTTGTCTTCACGCTCTGGTGTGAGTGGACTGACCGCCAGTCCTGCCGCAGGCCTACGACCAGTTCCTGGGCTTCGTGCTGCAGCTCAACGAGAGCGTCAAGGGCAAGCCCCTCTCGGCCGACTGCCACGTCTCGCCTGTACGCCGCACGCGCGCTCGCGTCATGTCGTCTCCACACACGCGCGCGCGTGTATCTAAATCGCGCGCGTGTCTTTACATTAGGTGGTGGAGCAGCTGGTCGAGGTGCTGGGCACGATGCGGGGCTGGGTGGACGAGATCCCGCCCCACCCGCACCGGTCCCGCTTCGGCAACGAGGCCTTTGTGACGTGGTTCGACCGCATGACCGCCGAGCTGCCGTCCCTCATGCGCCGCGTCCTGCTGCCGCCCAACGCTACGGCCGCCGGCGACAACGACGACGACGACAACGCGGCCGCCGCCGCGCAGCAGCACGACGAGATGGTGGCCGAGGTGGCGGCCTACCTGGCCAACGCCGTGGGCGACCGGTCGCGGATCGACTACGGCACGGGCCACGAGGCCCACTTTGTGGCGTGGCTCTACTGTCTGGCGCGGCTCGGGCTCGTGGGCGAGGCCGACCACGCGGCGCTGGTCCTGCGCGTGTTCCGGGCCTACCTGGGCCTTATGCGCGCGCTGCAAGAGACCTACTGGCTCGAGCCCGCCGGGTCGCAGGGCGTGTGGGGCCTCGACGACTACCACTTCCTGCCCTTCTTGTGGGGCGCCGCCCAGCTGGTGGACCACCGCCACGTGCGGCCGCGCGCCATCCGCACGCCGGAGATGGTCGACAGCCTCGCGGGCGAGTACCTCTACATGGCCTGCATACAGTTCATCAACCGCGTCAAGACCGGGTCGCTCGTCGAGCACAGCCCCATGCTCGTCGACATCAGCGGCGTCAAGACCTGGGCCAAGGTCAACGAGGGCATGATCCTCATGTATCGCGTGCGTCTCCCACATCCATCCACCCACCACGCGCGCGCGTGCGCTTGCGTGTTGTCGTTGTTTTCTGATGCGCGCGCGTGTGCGGCGCACAGGCGGCGCTGCTGGGCAAGTACCCGGTCATGCAGCACTTCCTCTTTGGTTCCCTTCTCTCGTTCGAGTCCGCGCACGTGCCGGAACAGAACGGTATGCCACGACCCACACGACCCACGCGCGCGCGCGCATGGCACACGCGCGCGCTGATCTATGCTCTTGTTGGGACTGCGCGCAGAGGAGGCAGAGGGCCATCAAACTCATGAGCACGGGACGGGCTTCAGCGCATGTGGTTGCGTTGCGCGTGTGCCATCTGCCATTGCGTCCAAGCAGCTTGCTGGACTTTCGCCTTCGTCCTCCCCATCGCCGTCGTCTGGCTTGTCCAACAATGCCCTGCCCCTGTCACCACGCTCAGCCAAGTCCCACTTCTTCCCACTTGACTGACCCCAATGCTGCGCTCAAAAAATAAAAAAAATCACGTCACGCCTCTGCTCTGGCGGACCACGTAAGACAGGCCCTCCTCCTGGCGCACCTGCTGTTCCAAGATGTCAGATCCACTTCCATCTCCATTCCATCTTGTTGTCATCCTCCCCGGTCTGCTGCAGCAAGTGCCATTCCCCTTGCGGCAGGTCTCTGGTGAGCAGGGCGGCGGCCGCGGTCACGGAGGCCTGGAGGAAGCTGGCCCCTGAAGCGCGTCGGCGGCTTGCCGGTTGAACGCGGCCTTGACGTTCTGGCTCGTGCGCGCACCGCGCCCACCTCAAAGGGCACCTTCTCTCCAGGCTGCCCAGCAGCTCCCGCACCTCGGCGCGCTTGCGGTGGTCCTCCGGAGGCTGACCAGCCTCGAGGCGTGGACCCTTCCAGCTCCGGCACAAGGGAGTTGTACAATGTACTGCGTGCGCGTCCGTGTGCGTGTGCGCACGTGGAAGTGTCTGCGCGCTCGAGACAGGGCGTGCGGTAAGGTCCACCACGATGAAGAAGCCGTGGCTGCCCCGGGTGGACACCAGTACAACGACGAAGCTTAGGAGGGTGGAGGTACCAGGAGCTGCTGTATCATGGCTGGGCCTTGGTCTCGCCTAGCCGTGCCCCTCGGCCGTTGTGGTGGGCTCACCACCGCAGCCCAGCCAAGCTGCCTCTCCGATTCCAAGCCCACTTGCTGGGTGCCCGTCCAACACTCGACAAGGATGAGGAGCGTCCATCTGGCCACGTCCCGCCCGACTAGACAGTCGACGAAGGCAGTTGCAGACTCGCCGACGGCTGGCGCGAGTTATGCGGAGATAAGAAAGGGCCGGCTAGCGCGCGCGCGTGGGGAGGCCTGGTCGTGACGGCCAACAATACGCTTGACACACACACACACACACACATGTTGTTTTTGAGTGGGGAGGGGAAAGTTTTGTCCAAACTGGAAGAACGTGAGATGGGGACGCTCCGCCAGTAGTGAGGAAGGACAAGCTCGGCCACCTGTACCTCTTCGGTATCATCCTACTGGTGACCCTCACCGACGCTTGGCTCGCCCGCCAGCGGTACGACCCTCTCCCTACTTGGTAGCGAGCAGCGAGCGCTGTCCTCCTTATTGCCTTGGCCTGTACGCATAAACACGCATGTTCCCTAATTTTGGGGGAGGCAAAGAGGGGACTGGAGGTCTCCCCTGTGTCAGTCCCTTCCTCACCTACCTCCACCATGAGCCACACCCGTGCGCGCGGGCCGAGGCAGGACAGAGCACTCGCTCAGCGCGCACCAGTAATCAAGTAGGGCGAGAATGGGGAGGTTGAGGTCAATATACCGCTGGAGGGAGAGCCACGCGTGGGTGAAGGTCGCCAGCAAGATAATGGCCA
The DNA here is from genome assembly GCA_002179805.1 of Acanthamoeba lenticulata. Taxonomy (NCBI): domain Eukaryota; phylum Discosea; order Longamoebia; family Acanthamoebidae; genus Acanthamoeba; species Acanthamoeba lenticulata. The sequence goes on along the minus strand of NAVB01001746.1, from coordinate 13,904 downwards.
GGTAGCGACGGGGGGGGGGCCTTATAGAAAGAAGAACTAATGTGGTGCGTGTTGGTCGCCGTCATTACTCGGCCTTCCCTTACCTCGTGCTAGCCGCCCTATCTTGTGTCCGCATGTGTAAGTCGCGCACGCTTTCGGCGGATGTCGCATTCGGCGAAAGCCTGCATTGTCGAGTCGGGCGGGACGTGGCCATATATGGACGCTCCCGCCAGTGTTGGACTGTGTTACATTTTCTTGTTTTTTTACTCTGGTCGAGTACATGCGCGCCCCATTGAGGCATGCAAGGCGCGCATATACTCGATCCAAGCGCCACAGAGAAGAAGCGCACAATTTTTCGCTCTAGTCCGCATAAAATACAGCGAAGCCACCACGTATTCACTGCGTGGGTGGTAGGCCTAGGCGCTGGCGCGGGGGAGGGGGAGGTATTCTTCTCCCGCGCGCCAAGCCACACAAACAACCACCACCCCGCGCGAACACGCTCACACACTCTTGCCTCCCTCCTCCGCCGAGAAGAAGAACCGCTGTCTCTCAACGCCATAATGAGAAAGTCCTCACACCACGACGACCCCAAGAAAGCTGGAAAGCGCACCACCATTACCGCCGAAAGAGAAAGAGCTGGGCCTCGAACTGACTCTGCTGTGCAAGAGCCTACTGCACCTTGGTCCCCGCCGGCGGCCATGGGCGAGTCTACTACTGGTAGGAAAGCTGCCCCTTTTTGGAGCTCGAGCCTCCCCCTACTGGTTGCCCAGGCCTTTGAGTATACGACGGAGCAAGTCCAGCTCGTGCGCGGCAAAAACGCTCTCGCCAGATTCTGGAGGCGCGCCGACTGCTTGTTGGCCATCTCCAAGAAGCTCTTCCAGCTTGCGGCGGTCTCTGAGAAGCTCGACGGTCAAGTGGGCGCAGAGGATGCATCGTTGCTGCGGACAGACGTTGTCGACGCTGCTAGTCTTCTGCTCCTCCTGTTCAATGCGCATCACGTTTCAGAGAGGCGCGACTGCGTCATCTATCATGTGGACCAGTTCTGCGAGCGATTTGGTCTGAGCTCATGCAGCAGCTTGTCCTCCATTCTACTCGCGCTCGCTGAGCCTCTCGAGTGCGATGATGATGCGGCAGTTGACACTGGGGTCTACCTCAGGGACCTGTGGATGCTGTACGACCTCCATTTCGGGGCCTCCTTCACGAGTTGTCGCAGGTTCGAATTGAAGGTTTTCCTCACTCCAGCTGGCTTGGCAACGGACATATTTTTGCTTATGGTACGACCATACTCGCTCGCTCTCTCTCTCTCTCTCTCTACGACTGACTCCTTTTACTTGCTTGGCTGTGGCTGAAACCTACCTGTTCATGTGTTGGTGACGACGTGTTTATGTAGGAGCGTGGTCTTCTTTCCCCGCCCACCGTCAAGAGGCTTGCCAAACAAGCCCAAATGGTGGCAACGACTCCGGCCAGAGGTTGCTCCTGCTCCAACAGAACCATAGGCCGTTCGACCATTTGGTGAGAACTTGCACTCACCACACATCACTTTTGGCTCCATCAAGCTCGGTCGCGCCCTCCAGCCAGGTCTACCAGTTGGGTACCACATCGGGCTTGTCGACAAGGCCCATGACCCACAGCCACCACATGTATATTAGTGTAGGCCTTGTTGACAAGCCCAATGCGGTACCCAACCGGCAGACCTCTGAAGGGCGCGGCTGAACTTGATGGGGCAATAAAGTTTTTGTGTTCTCCTGTCGCAGTCCAAAGTCCAGTCAGTCTGGGCACAGTAGTTGGTTCATACACCACGGTAGCTGGACAAACAAGGCCTGCGTTGCGCGAAATGTTCACTCAAGAGCCACACACATACACACACGAGCTGATTGAGGGTGAGCGCACCAATGTACTCTCTCTTAAGACAACAGTACAGGCGCTGAGGTCACGTCCGCGCGCGCGCGCGCGCCCCCCCCTCTCCCAGTCTCACACCTCTGCAGAAAGAGAGCACAATGAGTGAGCCATGTAAACATTGCTGAGTTATAGGCGGTAATCAACCACACGCTCAAGGGCCTCTGTGAGAAAGACTTACCAAAACACTGGGGTCAGGACGCCCCTGTTCCATCGGTGGCGTGAACGAGTTGAGCGCGATGCCCAGCACAACAGCCCGGCACAACGCGCCAGCTGGCGTCGTGATTGCCAACCACGCGTTGTAGGCAGAGTTCATTCAGACAGAAGGTGCTGTGGTCTGTCCTGTGGATCAAGAGACAGTAAATTGTCCTTGTGTGCGCCTGCTGGAACTGGTGTGGGGTTCGCTATTCACTGCTCGAGCTGTGCGCTCTTGTCCAAGTTCCTGCGCAAGTCGGCGGAGCTTTCGTGCGTGTGCGCGGTTTGGCTGACGCATGTGCAGCTTCGCTGCACGCTTTTGACTTTCAGGATTGGTTTGTTGCCTAATCAAAGCCCTTCCGCCATTGGTTTTCTATACGCATAAAAGCGCGCGCTCCGCCGCGCAGCAGTCTTCACTCCACGCCCAGCAAGCAACACAACACAAACACCACAAAATAACCAAGCCCGCAGCTCACACAGCCATGGCCAGCGCAAACCCTTCTACGCGCAAATCGCGCATGCCGACTCCGCCGGCGGCAGCGTTGCCCAAGCGCAGACGCCTCATTTCGGCCGAAGAGAGCCCTGAGAGTGACGATGTTCCGGCCTCCAAGCGCCCGCGACGTAGCAGCCGAATCCGCAACTCTGGGGCAGAGAAGAATGAGGAGGAGGAGGAGGAGGAGGAGTACGACGATGACGAGACCGAGGAGGAAATGCAGGTCAACCAACACCACTACCACCCAAAGGGCATTTCTCCGGCGCAGGCGGCCATCACAATTCGCGAGGGGCGACTGGGCGAGTTAGCTCGCGCGTTGGTGCGACAGGCGCATTTTCAAGAAGGTCTTCTTCCGGCTGAGCTGCTGCTCCAGGCCGTGACGGGCGAGGAGAAGCTCGACGATGTCGCCAAAGAGTGGCCCTCCATCAAGGCCAGCCTGAGCGAAGCAGTTTGGCTTGTGGAGGCGGACGACGGCAAGACCATGGTGCGGCGCAACCAGGCCAAGCTCTTCCTCCAGAGCGTCGCCAAACACAGCCAGCAGCGCAAGGGCTTACGGCATCAAGTGCACATGGCCCTTCAGCGCGAGTGGGACGGCATCGTTCTCGAGATCCTTGAGGCGGCGGCCAAGGAGATCCAGCAGCAGACCACTACGACTGCGCCCACGGCTGCACTGCGCACCGGATCACCCGCATCGACCTCGACAGCAACGACGACGGTATCGTCCACAACAACCGAAAGGACCTCCTCGCCAGGGTCGTCTGCCGCATCAGCACAGCCCAGCCCGTCAACTGCCGGTCGACCGTCGAGGCTGAAGGAGTTACCTTGGTTGGCCGCTTCCTCCGTTTTGCAAACCAACAAAGTCGAGGAGTATGTGCGGCCGATCTTGCTCGCGCGCAACCAGGGCGCCTCCCACTGGGAGCACGCCCAGCACCTGTTGGCTGTGAGCTGCTTCATCCTCTCCCTGGAAGCTGAGACCGCACCGTTGCAGACGGACATCATAGTGACCGCGTGCTTGATGCTTGGACTGTTCGACCCCGAGCACGTCGGGCGCGAGGTGGTGGCCACGCACGACCCGGTTAATCACCACGTTGACCAATTGCGCATCTCGCTCGGCCTGAGAGAGCTCGACACGCCGCTCCACCAGCTGTTGCGCATTCTACGGCACGCAACAGAGCGCACTACACCTCCACCGAGCATGGAGCTTCCCGAGCTGGCCTACGTGAACGATGCTCTCACGTTGTTGCACAGTCGGGCGACAAACTGCCTGCTGCCCTTATTCGCGGGGGGCACTACCAGAAGCAGGCAGCCGCTGGCCTGCTGTCCTGCTGCTGGCGTCCCACCGTCATCTACTTCTTCTGCAACTACCCTGCACACGCGAGCAGCCCGTTCGGCCCACGGAGTGCTCACCTCCACAACGATGTTTGCAGGCCTGCTGCGCACGAGGACTACGCCATGACACACTTATCGCAATCTGTAACATTTTTCCTCTGTGGGCACTTCAAAAAGTTTATGGTTCCAATTTCAAAAATAAAGTTCAAAATTTAAATATTTAAATATTTAAATCTATTTATTTTTGCAGCGGCCGCACTTTGTGAGCAGCTCGCCAAAGAGTGCGAGCGCCTGCGCAGGCGAGCCATGACGTAAATGGTTTCCAAGCCTGCAGGTGCCGCTGGCCGAGACGGCCCACTAGCGGCTGCAGCGCGACCGCGAGCAGGTGGCAGCGGCTCGACGAGACAGCTGCCGGGATCGAGGCCCAGGAGGCCGACCTGCCAAGAGCGGAAGGGTAAGCTGCTGGGCGAGGTGCTGGAGACTTGGCCTCGAGCAGCACCATCAGCATCACGACGTTTTGGTGGCGTGATAGGTGACTGTTCGTCCTTGAGCACCGCCCACTGAACTGTGTTTTGGTTTTAAACCCTCATGCAGTACCGGCTCCTAGGTTGCAACTGTGGCAGGCCCACCATGGTGTACTTGTACCCGTGGGAGCTAGCTGTTTCGTGGTATCAGATGGGGCGATAAAGTACAACGAACCAGCAAACGATGCGTTGCGCGCGCAAGGCGCGATCACAAGCCCATTTTTCAATGAAGATGACGGTATCATATGATTGGTGGAAGACGAAAAATCAGAGCTCTATATCCATTCGTCCGGCGCAACACGCGCGTGTCGACATGTCGTCACTTTTCACAGCACAACAGCTAAGCAACGCACAAAAAAAAAAATTAACAGAAAAAGCTGGCGCAAGACAGTAGCGTGCCCCTTGAACCCCCGTTGAATGAACCCTTCCCCGGCAAAGCGACCGCGCATCAGAGGAGAGCGAGACGACTCTGCCGCAGTGCCCAGCAGCGACAGCGGCAGAGGCACCGGAGTCCGAGAGGCGGAGAGGAAGGAAGAGCTACTGTACGCGCAGCTCGATGACGAGTACGCCCAGTACCAGCACCCCCACCACCACCAGCAGCAGCAGCAGCAAAAGGGCATTTCGCCGGCACAGGCGGCTATCAAGACACGCGAGGGGCGAGTGGGCGAGTTAGCCCGCGCGTTGGTGCGGCAGGCGCATTTTCCGGAAGGTCTTCTCCCGGCCGAACTGCTGCTCCAGGCCGTGACGGGCGAGGAGAAGCTCGACGATGTCGCCAAAGAGTGGCCCTCCATCAAGGCCAGCCTGAGCGAAGCGGTTTGGCTCGAGGAGGCGGACGACGGCAAGGCGTTGGTGCGGCGCAACCAGGCCAAGCTCTTCCTCCAGAGCGTCGCCAAACATAGCAAGCAACGCAAGGGCGTGCGGCACCAGGTGTATATGGCCCTTCAGCGCGAGTGGGACGACATCGTGTTGAAGGTTGTTGCGGAAGCCGCCGAGGAGAGTCGAGTAGTAGTCTCCTCCACCTCCTCCTCCTCCTTCAAGCGTAAGTCCGCAGCTGCAGCGGCCGCGCCTCCGTCCAAGACGTCATCTTCCGCAACGGCACACAGGACCTCCTCGCCAGGGCCGGCTTCACCACCACCACCACCACCAGCAGCACAGCCCAGCCCGCCAACATGGTCGCTGGTGCCCCCGAGCGCGACCACAACAAGTAAGACGTCGACGACAAGTTCACAGCAGCCCGCAGCCTCTCCCGCTCAGACCGCCGCCTCCCCCGTTGCCACCGCGGCCACGGCCGCGTTTCTCAGGTGGATCGTGAAAGCTGAGGAGTATGTGAAGCCGATCTTGCTCGCGCGCAACCAGGGCGCCTCCCACTGGGAGCACGCCCAGCGCCTGTTGGCTGTGAGCCGCTTCATCCTCTCCCACGCGACGCCGGAAGCCGAGCCTCGACCGCTGCAGACGGGCGTCATCAGTCTCGCGTGCCTTACGCTCGGACTATTCGACCCCGAGCACGTCGGGCGCGAGGTGCCGGCCGACTACGAACCGGTCACTCACCACGTTGACCAATTGCGCATCGCGCTCGGCCTGAGAGGGCTCGACACGCCGCTCCACAAGTTGTTGCGCATTCTTCGGCACATAACAGAGCGCACCACACCTCCGCCGAGCATGGAGCTTCCCGAGCTGGCCTACGTGAGCGATGCTCAGGCCTTGTTGCACTGTAAAACAGCAAGCTTTATCATGCCCTTATTCGCGGGCACTGTCATGGAGCCGTTGGCGTGCTGCCGCCAGACTGCTGGCGACCCACCATCCCCGACCTTGCACACGCGAGCAGCCCGTTCAGCGCTCGCCGCGCTCGCCGCCACAAACCTGTTTGCAGGCCTTCTCCGCACAAGGACGGCGCCATGACGAGCGCGTTTTCTTTAAACAAAAATAAAAATAAAATAAAAAATAAGAAGGTGAAGTTGTACACTCCGTATCGCGCACACCATTTTGTCCTTGATCTTGCCACACGACGTTCTCTTTTGCCATTCAGCTCACCCCAAGGAGGTGAGGACAGGCGGACGCCAGTGCCTGAGGTCAAGCTTGCACCCTTGGCCTGGCTCAAAGCCTGAAGTGCAGCCTTCACCAATCACACATGAAGGTAGACAACGGTGCGCGAAAAAATTTCACGGTGCACAGCGCCATTGTTGAACGTGTGTGTGTGCCGTGGTGAAAATGAGTGAGGGGGAGCGGAAACAAGTAGGTGGCTGTAAAAATGTATATACACATTGTTTATTTTTAATGATAATTATTCACTAATACAGCAACAATTGTGGCAAAGCAGTTTGTTAGTCTCACTACAAGGGAATTGCTCTTTACATACTCAATAATTTTTGTTCACCTTTAATACAATAAATAATCTATCAGCTTTTTTTCTTGGTGGAGTAAGCACATATCACCTTTGTAAACCATCTAATCTATTATCTCCCAAAAACCATTTATGAAAAATAATAGAAGGCAGTTTTATTAGTTAGTTGGGTTTATACAAGATAAATATAATACTGGAGTATCACTTTTATATCAACCTTTATTGCAAATTTGACCACTTTTACTCCCAAGTAAATTGTGTATTTTGTATATAAAGGGGCTGGTATTTTTATAGCTATATTGGTTTTTTAATCCCACTAATGCACTGCCCCTAGTTACTCAGCTTTTTTAGAGTTTTATGACTTTGCCAGGGACAAAACTAGGGCGAGTCAATTTTGTGTAACTTCCATCTGGCTATTCCTAATGACCCCAGAAGCCATAAAAAATGGTGATGAATAAGAAAAAATTGCAATAAATTTCACCTCAAAATTATGTATTTACACCTTAAGCCATGAACCCACCAGAACTGCCAGCCACCTAGTCACCAAATGGAATACCAACCATGGTAATTAAATACCAAATGCTTTGTCTTTAGCAAAATGGATGTGCAAGCAACCCTAGTGGAAAAGCAAAAAACCCAGTGACTTGATTAACTATTTGTTGATCATATTATTTAGGAATTTTACCATAAGCAAAAAGAACAAGCCCAAAAGGTACAAATGATCTGACCATGTATATATGTGGTCTATTGTTTCTGGTCATGTACATGGTAGACATATGTTGTTTTCATAATGATTGTGTATGTGTACATGGTTCAAGATTTGCATTGATATCTTGAAACTTTCCAAGTTTTGAGAAACTTATCAATGCTATCAATCAGCATGTTCTATTCCTTGTGGATGTCAGTAAAAACTGCAAGAATCTTTTTAATTCAGATTTTGCCATTGAATGGAGCTTGTTTGGGGAGGTGAATGGGTATTTTTGGAAAACTGCATGCAGTTCTTTCAGAACGTTGTATTCCTCAGAAGAATAGTTTTAATAATGTGACTTTTGGCCGGAATTCACCAGCAACACAGCTTTTTATACACATTTTTATTTTTTTAAAAAAAAAATAGACTAAACAGCCACAATCTCCTTCTTCTGAAAAACACCACAACCACTCAAGCCACCATTCCTACAGCCATTCTTTGAAATGCAACCACTCTCACAGCCAAAGTCCCAATTCATCACAACATTCTTGTTTGCAAGTGAACACACCAAATTCTTCTTTTTCATCCAGGGGCAATTCAAAGCCACACAAGTGTGGCAAAATCCTGGAAGACAATTCCTTCCAAAATCTTGTGAACTAGCAGTTTTTAATTGCTAAATAGTATTAAACAATGTAACAGATATTTTTTACCTGAGTAATGAACTAGAATCAATTTTTTATTGCCTGATAATAGTCAATTAAACACCAAGTTTGATTTTGTCACACTTCAAAAAAGTTGTTCAACACAAGCATTGCTGACAAAGCCAGCCACCACCTACAAACCCAGGAGTTTGTTTTTGCCAAATTTTTTCTTGCTTTTTTGGCACTTTCAAACTAAAACTTGTAAACAAAACACAACATCTCCATTAATTGAGCTCATACAATTCACTTGCCTTCTGGGCACACTTATTGGGCTAGAATTACCAGCTTCACAACCAAGGTTTGCTAAACCAACTGGTACTATGTGTTTGTTTTTGCTTAACTAACAAAAAAAAAAATAGTTATGAATTTTTTCTTTTATGAACAGCTTTTTTCTGCTTTAGTTTTTGGTTTTTGCCAATTTTTGCTTGGTCACGTTGGAGGCGTGCCAAGGGTGGGCACAGGCGCGCGCAGCAGGTGGGCAAGTCGCCCCATCAGTGGCAGCATCGAGGCCACGGCCTGGCCCTGCGCTGTGCACAGCTGCAGCACTGTTCCACCGGCAGGCTCCTCCTCCTCTTCACCAAGCAGTGCCGTGACTGAGTAGACTCGCGCCAGCGCGTGGGCGTCGTGGACGAGCCCGGCCTCCGCGTTGGGCAGCTGTTGTTCTGTTTTGGTTGTTGTTGTTGTTTTTGTTTTGGCAAGCGCGCGCAAGACGCGCTCCAGCTTGTGGAGCCGCACGTCCATCTCGGCCTGCCCAAGCGCGATGCGGAGGCGGTCCACATGGCACAGGACCGGGTCGTGCTCAGGCGGCACCTCGTCTGCTGCGCGGTCCGGGTCATCGACGAGGCCCAGCATCACGCACCCGGCCCCGACCACGCCCGCCTGCTGCCGTTGTTGCTCCCCTTGAGATGCTGCGGCGGCGGTCGCGGACTGCGCGAGGTAGCGGCCAAAGGCCAGGGCCGCAGAGGCGCGCTGCCAGTGCGTCCCACCGCGGCGCTCGAGGATGGGCCGCGCGTAGGCAGCCGCCTTGGCGACGAAATGCAGATCCGACGGGGTTTCTTCTTCTGCTGCTGGCGAGACTGGCGAGATTGGCGACGATGTTGGCGACGACGGGAAGGAGTCGAGTCTTGGCCTCTTGTTGCTGCTCAGGGTGGGGCTGCTGACGGGGGACGGCGGCCACGGAGCCGTTGGCGAGAGGGAGCCCGATGTGGGCATGCTCGTGAGTGGTGCTGCTGCTGTTGTGGTGGTGCGGCCACCGAAACCAACCGGCGGCCATGTCGCGGGCAAGCGGAACCGGCCCGCCGCCGCAAGCGGGGTCCAGCCCGTGGCCGTGGCCGTGGCCGTGGCCGTGGCTGTGGTCGCGAGCGCGGTCGTGGCCCGTGGTGGTGGCTGGGGCCGGAGAGGCACACGCTGCACAATTCGCTGCTGCTGCTGCTGCTGCTGCTGCGACTGTCGTTGCTGCTGCTGCTGCTGCTGCTGTTGCTGCAGGAGCAGCAGCTGAGCACGCCGGGCCCTGTACGTGGAACTGGCCACGCAGAGGGCCTCGTCGACGATGCCCAGGACGTGCTCGTGCCAGTGCCGCTCGAGGGCCTTGCAGACCTGGTGGCGCAGGCCCTTGCGGTAGGGGCTTGTGTCGCCGACAGCCGCGAGGAAGACCTCGGCCCGGTCGCGCGGCACGTAGGCGGTGCCCTGGCGCTGGACCAGCAGCATGGTGACGTCATCGCGCTTCTCGAGCGCGGCGGTGACGTGGCTCCACTCCTTGGTGACGCTGGCGAGGGTCGCGGCGCCGGTGACGGCCTGGAGCAGCAGCTGCGCCGGGAGGAGGCCCTCGGGCAGGAGGGCCTTCTGAGCGACCAAGCACGCCAGCCCGGGCAGCCGCTCCTTGCGGGCCAGCAGGGCCGACTTGGCGTGGCCCACGCGCCGGTTGCCCCCGGCGGGGGGTGTCAAGCTCTCCTCGCTTTCCTCCTCCTCCTCCTCCTCCTCTGCTTCCGCTTCCACTTGCAGTTCGTCCTCTTCTTGTGCTATCACTTCCACCTGCCCCTCTTCATCTTCATCGTTGTCATCTTTCTTCCTGGTTGCCACTTCTTCTTTGACAATGGTTGTGCTGCCGTGTCGACCAGTACCAGGCGGGGGTGGCTTGCTCGTGCGGGGGAAGCTCCTTTTAGTGCCGTCTCTGGAGGAAGCAAGCAGGTTCGCTATTCCCTGCCCGCTTCGTCCGCTCTTGTCCATGTTCGTCGCCCTTCTTCCCCTTTTTCGGTGCTGGTGCGGACCTCTCTCCGCCATTGGCTTCGGTCGTGTCAGAGAAATGTCACGTTTAGGTCGACATTCATTGATGTATGTCAGAAATATTTATGAAATAGGATTGGTTGTGCTTGTGAATCAAAGCCCTTACGCCATTGGTCATGCCGCATATAAAATGGGCCCGCTTGCCGCCAGTGTCTTCACTCAACAGCCGAGCAAACCACACAAACCACAAAACCCACAGCCTCAAATTGAGCCACACAACACCCGCAAGTCATGGCCAGCACCAACCCTTCTCCGCTCAAACAACGCACGCCGATCCGTCCGAGCTTGTTTGCCGCGCCGGCCAAGCGCAGCAGGACGCCCATTTCGGTGGAAGTGCCCACCGAGGATGACGACGTTCCGGCCTCCAAGCGCCCGCGAATCGACAGTGGAAGTGCACGAAGCAACTCTGGGGCAGTGACTGGCAGCAAGACAGCCCGCCAGGCGAAGAGTGAGGATGAGACCGAGGATGAGACTGAGGACGAGCACGTCCACCACCAAAAGGGAACCTCGCCAGAGCAGGCGGCCGTCAAGCTTCGCCAGGATCGAGTGCCGGTCTTGTCTCGTGAGTTGGTGCGACAGGCGCGTCTTCCTGAAGGTCTCCTCCCGACCCTGCTGCTGCTTCAGGCCGTCACCGGCGAGGAGAAGCTCGACGACATCGCCAAGGAGTGGCCCTCCATCAAGGCCAGCCTGAGCAGGGAGGTCTGGCTGGGGGAGAGCGACGGCAAGACCATGGTGAGGAGCAACCAGGCCAAGCTCTTCCTCCAGAGCGTCGCCAAACGCAGCCTGCAGCGCAAGGGCGTACGGCACCAAGTGCATATGGCCCTTCAAGACAAGTGGGACGACATCGTTTTTGAGATTGTTGCGGCCGAGGAGACCCAGCAGAAGACCACCACCACGACCACGATGACAGCGACGGCGACGGCAACCGTCTCGTCGACCGCCTCGGCGACCGCTACGCGCACCGCTACGCCAACTACCATGCGCACCGCTACGCCGACCACTACGCCGACAGCCATGCGCACCGCCACGCCGACAGCCACGGGGATGACTACGCCGACGATTGCCACTGCTCCCACCGTGACGTCATCGTCCACAACAGCCCAAAGGACATCGCCAGTGCCGTTTTTATCAGCGCAGGCCAGCTCGTCGACTGCCACCCCACAGGAGTACATGAGGACGAGCTCTCAGCCTGTACGGGGCCCATCCGTAGCCACTACCACTGCCACCTTCCCTACCGCGACCGCTGGCACCACGACGAGGAACGATGAGCACCTCAAGTTAATCAACACAGCCAGGGATTATGTGAGGCCGATCTTGCTCGCACGCAGCCAGGGCGCATCCCATCTGGAGCACACCTGGCGCCTGTGTGCCATGAGCCGGTTCCTCTTCTTCCACATTACCGCGGCGGCACCGGAAGCTCGCCACGGGACTCGACAGCCGCACTGGGGCATCATCGGGGCCACGTGCCAGATGCTCGGGCTTTTCGACCCCGATCACGTCACGCGCGAGGTACCGGCCGACTACGACCCGGTCACTCACCATGTCGACCAACTGCGCAAGGCCCTCGGCCTGAAGGAGTTCGACACGCCGCTCCACAAGCTGTCCCGCGTTCTTCGCCACATTTCAGAGCGCACCACACCCCCGCCTACCGCTGAGCTTCCGGAGCTGTCCTATGCGAGAGACGCCCTTGCGTTGTTGCATAGTCAGCCGGCAAGCGGCGTGCTGCCCTTGTTCGCGAGCACCGTCATGGAGCCGTTGGCCTGCTGTCGGCAGCAGACAGTGGCCAACTCACAACCCCGTTGGCAATTGCCAGCAACCCGGTTGGCGCTCTATGTGCTCAACTCCACAAACTTCCTTGCGACCACGCTGCAAAATAGAGCTGATAATGCAGAACAGGACGCGTGACAACGCAAGAATTAAAGGTAATGTCACTGCGTCTAGACCCCGTGAAACGTCATCCATCCATCCTCCTCCTCCCCCCCCCCCAAAGAAGAGCCCACAAAAACCGAACCGGTTCTTCTTTGGGGGGGGGGAGGAGGATGGATGGATGACGTTTCACGGGGTTCCTGTCTTGCGCCAAACAAAGCCAAAAATAAAGACATGAAGAAAAAGGCCGCAACACCGGCAGTGCGTTTTATTGGCAACAAGAGCACCAATGAAAAAAAAAAAAAAAAAATACCAGGGGCCAAGCGAAACGGTAGGCGCGCTGCAGGAGGTGTGCGATGAACTTTGTCGAGTGCCGACCAAGATCTGGAAAGGGCCCGCCTATGCAGGCCAGAGACAAGGCGGAGGGAGGTCGTTCATGACCCACCTCCTCAGCAGCAGGCGCAGACGAAGAAGGTGGATCGCCCGAGCGTCGAACCAGCAGTCATCACGATGACGGAGCCGGTGGTGGCCGCTCACAAGATGTTCCACTTGCCGGTGCGATCGTAGGACACGAGCGCGCGCCGCACCTGCCGCTTCACCTTGGGACACTTGTCGTTGCGCATGGAGCGCAGCGCGTCGATCACCTGCTCTTCGCGGGCCCGAGGCGACCCGTCGCACAGGGTGTGCAGCACCTGGTACCGCACTTGGTCGTCGGGGTCGGAGGTCATCTCCAGCACGCGTTCCCACAACTGGTCGACCTCCTTGAGCACGCGGCACGGGCAGAACTCGCGTAAGGCCGCGAGCCGCTGGCGCGGGTCAGCCGAGCGCGACTGGGCCAACAGCTCCTCGATGTCGGTGAAGCTCTCCTCGTCGGCGTTCTTCATGGTGCGGAAGGGGCGAGACATGTTGGGGTTGGTGATAGTGGTGATGATGGTGGGGTTTGAAGGTGTTGTTTGGTTCTTCGGTGGACTTCAGGGACCCATGGCGGTAGCCACATAAGTCAGCCTTCTTCTCATCGTTTTCTCGGTTCAAGCGTCGCTTCGCTGAACCGTTCGCTGAAGAATGACAGGCACGCAAATAAAAATCAACCAATAAAACACTTGTTTTTGAACGAATAAATAATTTAATAAATATCGAAAAAGAAAGAAGCTTAGTCGTCGCTCAGCACGTCGACGGTGACGGACAGCGCATTGCCAAGGCCCTTGAAGACGCTACCAGCGACCTTGCCAGCCTTCTTGCCCACCTTGCCCTCCTTCTTCTTCTTGCCGTCCTTGTGCTTCTTGGCCTCCTTGTCCTTCTTCTTGTGCTCCTTGCCGTCATGTCCATGTCCGTGTCCGTACGCGTCATGCGCCACCACCGGGTGGCCATGCGCGTCATAGCCGCCAGCGCCGTACATCGGCTGCTGCTGCTGTGGGTAGCCGGCCTGCTGGGGCGGGTAGCCGTAGGGCTGCTGCTGGGGCGGATAGCCGGCCTGCTGCGGCGGGTAGCCGGCCTGCTGCGGCGGGTAGCCGGCCTGCTGCGGCGGGTAGCCGTAGGGCGGCTGCTGCTGGGGCGGGTAGCCAGCCTGCTGGGGCGGGTAGCCGGCCTGCTGAGGCGGGTAGCCGGCCTG
>NAVB01001744.1:0-12307 GCA_002179805.1 Acanthamoeba lenticulata | reverse complement strand
GTCTTGCTTCTTACTGAAGAAGTCGAAGATGCTGCTCTTCTCCTTCACCTCGAGCACGTCCTCGGCCGGGGGTGGCGGCACATAAGCAGCCATCTGCGGCTCAGCAGGAGATTGTCGGGAGATGACGAAGACGATGCCCTCAATGAGCGCCAGCAGGGCGCCACCAACCACACCACTCTTAAGAGATCCCTTCCACCCGGCTGTGCAGAGAGCGCACGACGAAAAATCGATTACTAAAGGCTCGTGTAAAAAATCTGCAGATTACGTACTTCGCGCAGCGAGGACAGCGCCAGTCGCGGCGCCAGACATGATGGAGTTCTTGAAGTCTTCCTTTCCTCGCAAGTAAGCGAAGGTGCAATCGAAGCTAGAGTACAAGCCACCCCAAACCGCGAAGCTGCCACCCAGACTCGGGGCCTTTGTTCGGACTGCCGTGAAGGAGGAGGCAATTCGCATCCCCTGTACGAACGGGTCTCATCTTAGCGATTCTGCGAAATCGAGCAATTTTGCGACGGATGCCGAGCAATGACGCTGCGGTGCTCCTTGATTGTTGCGTAATGAATGGGACGTACCCGAGGCGCCTGTGGCCAACCCATGATGACACCATGCCAAAGACTGCCGCCAATCGCGCCCATAGCAAAGGCACTGCCACAGTCTGTGACGATGCGGGCAGGGCAGGGATCTCGGAGGGCGTCCATGAAGTATGTGTAGGTGTGTCACCGAAGATGTATGAGAGATGGGAGCGTGAAAAACAAAAAATGTGCGCTGATGTGCGATCAATAGTCCCGGCCGTGCGTTACAGCCTTCCGGGAAATTTGTCGACGCGCCTTCCGTCGTCCACTTCGGGCCGCAGGCGCGTCAGGCCTGTCGTCGCCGGAAGCGCCAGATCATCTTGGCCTCGTCCCAGTGATCGACGAACTCGAACTTGCGCGTGTCCTCGAACGTCCGCACGAGCTCCTCGCGGCACCGCGTGAACTTGGGCGACAGCCCGCCCGGCGGCATGTAGGCCGCCACCATGCTGCCCGGCCTGGTCCACTCTGGATGGCGTCATTGATTGGCGACATCACGTCAGTCAGCATCTCGGCGACATGTTGTTTCAAAGTTGTTGTTGTCGTTGTTGAAGCCGTAATGGACGGTGTATGCAACGCACCGGCGAGCCCCTCAAGGAAGTGGCTAGAGTAGACGCGGAGCATGACCGCTCGCTTGGGCGGGTCGAGGATGACGCTGTCAAAGAGCGATGGCATCACGCCCGAATTGCGATACTTGGCAAAGTGTTGGAAGAGCGTTTGCGATTTGTTGAGCTGCACGTCGAGCGTGGCCAGCGTGAGCCGCTGCGCGATGGCCGGATCGTCCAGTTTTGGGCTCCACGGGTTGCGTCGGACGAGGCTCTGCACCGCCGAATATTTCTGAACACAGACAAAGTGAGCATGCATCATCCCCACCATTGTCATCATCATCATCATCATCTTCATCGTCATCATCGTCGTCATCAGCGCTTATACCTCGAATGCGATCACACGCTCAGCGCCCAACTCGAGCGCCTCCTGCGTGGCATAGCCGAGGCCGAAGAAGAGGTCGAGTGTGACATGGCCCATCTCCACCTCGGCCGCGCGGGCCAGCTCCTTGGAGAAGTCCGTCGTCGTGGCGAAGCCGCTGGTTCGGTGCATCTGGCCGTGGGGCAACAGGAACGCGAAGGGCACACGCGAATGTGAGCAAAAAAATTTGGCCAGAACAACAACGGCGAGCGCGGACTGACCTTGAGGTCAGACATGTACAAAAGGGACCCCTTGCACTCGCTCTCGACCCCGTAGATGTCCAGGACCTTGCCCTCTCGGGTGTGGCGCCGTTGCGCCTCCTCGGCGAGGTTCCTGGCCGGGGGCCGCTCCTCTTCTGGGCCGTCGTTGTTTGCATTTTCCTCCTCCTGGCCGGGCCCGGTTTCGGCTGCTTTCAGGGCCTCCTCGCGCTGGGCCGTCTCGAAGGGCTCGCTCAGTGCAAATGCCGACCCGTCGGGTGCCGAGAAGATGAGCTGGTTGAAGCTGAGCCGTTCGCCCTGGCCCGGCGACAGACCACTGTCAGAGCTCACTCGAGACTCGAGTCAAAGGCCTCATATGGGTGAAGCGGTGGCCGTACGGTGGGATGGCGCTGGAGCATGACCTCGTAGGAGACGTTTTCCTTGAGGGCCTGCAGCAGCACGCGCATCGGGATCGCGTGGCCCCTGCCGCGCCCGCGTGTGAGCACAATGGCTACACGATGCCACATGCGCATACGTACTTCCAGGAGGGCCGCGGCAGGAGCGTGGTTGAATCAAACGCGAACTGCTCCTCGCGCTTGTGGAAGTCCACCGGAGCAGCGACCACGGTGGCCGGCTGTGGCGGTGGCTGCGCCGGGGATGAGCCCGCTGCCTGTCCCGATTGCAGCGGAAACAGTCCGGCGTCCAAGTGCTCGCCCTGGAGCCTGTGCCGGGCTCGCAGCAGCGAGATGGCTGTCGATCGCGAGAGGATGAACTGCCGCGCGTTGCTCATCGTTCAAGTTGTGCGTTTTTGTTTATGTTTTCTTTTGTCTTTTCTTTTTCTTTTTGAATCAAAACACTCAATCCATTCACGTCCGGAAGATGCAGCGGCAAGCGTTCGTCAGCGCTTCCTGCATGGTGCTCACCGTTTCCGCTCATCTTTGCCAATTTATTGATGACCATCCTGGTATCCAAAAATTAATCCCCGCGCCCCCTCTGTCGCGATTTACATTCTGCAGGCGCGGCGGGCAAGCCTCCACGCTCCTTCTTCCCTTGCTCCTGCCTCATCACGACGTACGGAGCCTTGCCGTCCTCTCTCGTTGTCCTAATTACCCATTTTATGCGTCTGTTGACGATTGCGTTGAACTTTGTGGGCAAACTGCACCCAGTGGTGTTGGCCTCGTCGTCGCTGCAGTGCGACCAGCGGCGTGGCCTCGTCCGCACGGACAAGCTGCCCGTGGTCGAGTTCCCGCTCGAAACGCTGCCCGAGCTCGGGCCCTGGCTCGAGGTGCGCCTCGTAGAGCCCAAGGCCACCGCCAAGGAGCCCGCCCATGTGCGCGCGCTCCTACGCCGGCTGGGCCTCAGCTCTGTCCGCCCGCTTGTCTACCACCGCGACCTCGTCGCCCTCCGTGGCTTGCTTAACCACGTACGTGGCCTTTGTCCACTTGGGCCGATATAATCTTTGTTGTTGTTGTTGCTGACCTTGCCTGCCCACCAGGTCGACCACCTCATCACGTACGATCCCGTCCAGCCGAACCGCTTTGGTACGGCCCGCCCCTTCCCAGAGACTGTCGTTGCGCTCGTCTGACGCGACCATTCCCACCATTATCCTCAACAATCAGACGCTCTGAGGGCCGATCCGCTCGTCAAGGAAGTAGTCCAGGCCGGTTCGTTCACTCCTCCTACACTGTTTTACACAACTTTTATTTTTCGTTTTTGTTTTTGTTTTTGTTTTTTGTTTTTGTTTTGTTTTGTTTTTGCTTTGCTTAATTATAATAGTTTTTGCTTTTATTAATTATTATGTACAACACGCAGAGGCGGCGGTTGGAGAGGAAGAGGAGGAGTGGGTGCGGTTCAAGCGGGAGTATTTGGCCAACGTGTCCGCCGCCCAGAAGAAGCAGGAGGAGAACGAAAAGAGGGCCGCCCTTGCTGCCGCCAAGAGCGAGACCGACAAGAAGAAAAAGAAGAAGTAGGAGAGGCACCACACTACGCATGGGACCTGCCTTCTTGGTGTTGTGGCAAAGAACAAGTCGACCAGAAGAATTTTGAATTGCTACTTCATCAAAAAAAGGAAAAGGCCGTGACCTGAACTGACGCCTTCTCTCAAAATGGCGACCAAGAGCGGTGCGTTGCTGGTGGGCGCCTTCGTGGTGCTGCTGAGTGTAGTAGCCACGGTGGTCTGCGGGCAGGCGGTGAGCTATGCCGGCCACAAGGTCCTGCGCTTCAGCCTGACCAACGACGAGGCAGGCCAGCAACCAAAGCATTTGAGCCAGTTGGAAGAGCTGGTGAGAGATCTGCAGCTCGACGTGTGGTCTGAGAACAAGGACTGGGTTGACGTTCGTGTCCCGGCCGAACTGGTGCCGCAAGTGCACGCCCTCAACCTGGCCCACAGGGTTATGATCAAGGACATAGGCGAGGAGATCCAGAGAGAGAGGGAGGAGAGGGCAGGTGCGAGCTTATTTACTTTCTTCTTCAACCTCTCATTCTTCATGCTCATAAGAACATCAACTAAAAACCACAGGCCATCAATAAGAACTTCTTCAAAGCATACTGTTCATGTGAAGAGTTCAACAAACTACAAACACTTGTCTCGTCAGGAGGGTCGACAACGCCAGGGTCTGCTCCAGAGTTGATTTGAACAGGAACTGGGGCTACCAGTGGAACGTCTCTGGTGGAGCAAGCAATGAATTTGGTGATAATACTTACAGAGGTCCTTTGCTGCCATTCTGACCTCATATGATGATGATGGAGCATGTTGCCTCATTGCACGCTTCTTCAGGTCTGAGTCCTTTCTCCAAGACTGAGTTGTTGGTGATGGCCGAGTACCTTCAATCGAGGTCCAACTTGGTGGCTTACATGGACCTGCATGCCTATAGCCAACTGTGGATGACTGTGCATCTTCTCCTGCTCTCTTTTTCTTTTTCTCACTCTTTCTCTCTCTCTTTTGCCATAACAAGATACTGGCCTCTTGGCCCAGAGTGCGCCTTGGCAATCGAGTCTATCAACAGCACCCAGTACCAAACAGGCAACATCAGGGGCCTCCTCTATAGGGGTTCAGGGAACTCCAGGGACTGGGTCTATGGCAAGCTCAACATGACTTACTCATTTGTGGTCAAGCTGCAGGATAAAGGTGCCAACACACATGCATCTCTTCCTTTTCTTCTTCCTTTCTTCCTTCCTTCAAGTAGGAGGTTGAAACTGAGTCATGCACATGTGGCAAGAACAGGCATGTACAAATTCTTGTTGCCAGCAGACCAGATCATCCCCATGGGCATTGAAACCACTGCTGGGGTCTTGACATCTTGCTACTTGCCCAGCAACAATCCAAACCCAAGCCCAGACACATGTTCTGCCAAGTACAGGGCCAACTTGCTTTGCCCTAACGTATTTCCCCTTCATCAGTGTTGGACTTGTAGGTCTATGTCTGCTTGATTCTTACACAAGCCACTACAGGAGACAAATGATAATGATCATCAGAATGCCCTCAGTGCAACTGCTATTTTCTTTGTAGTTGCATCATGGTCAGTTCAGCCCACCATTGCCATCCTCTTTCCAACTGCACCAGCCCATCCTTCATGAGCTGGCAGAGTAGCTGCCCCAAAACTACAAGTGTTGGGAATATGACCAGCCTGACCTCCAGACTGTCTGAAAGTCGCTTCCCCAAGGTCTCAACCAGAAATTCCCGACCAGGGCCAGAAATTAAGACATATTGTAAACAAAAAGCACCGCCACAAATATAAATTA
This sequence comes from Acanthamoeba lenticulata, assembly GCA_002179805.1. Classification (NCBI taxonomy): domain Eukaryota; phylum Discosea; order Longamoebia; family Acanthamoebidae; genus Acanthamoeba; species Acanthamoeba lenticulata. The sequence goes on along the minus strand of NAVB01001744.1, from coordinate 6,837 downwards.
AAATAAATTTCAATCGCTGCATGAAAAACAAAAATTGGACATTTTCTTTGTTTCTTTATCAACAGCAAGATGGAAGAGCTAACGGCTCCCGATGAATCGCCTCACTTACCCTCACGTACGTTCGCGATTCACAAATCCATCGTGATCTAAGATGTATCTTGTAAAATATTCTTGTAAAATGAATTCAGGTCTTGGCCGCCCAGATATACGCGACATGCGCAACCGCACGTTTGCCTTCATGTCGCTCTCGGCCGAGCCCGACGTACACACTTTCTACCGCTCGGCCGCCATCTTGCCTTACGCCACCGTCCCGGGACGCCGACAGCGCCGCGCTACGTCTGCGCCCGGTCGTCAGCTCCTCCGTTGGCTGCTCAGTGGCGACGACACGAACAACAAGCATAAAGATGAAGAAGACAATGTCGTCATCGAGCAGCAGGCTGATGCTGATGATGAAGATGATGACGACGTGATGTTCTTGCTGGGCGGCGAGGTGCGGCGCAAGACGCGGTCGTCCAAGCTCGGCATCGGGCTGGCGCCGGTCGACGCCAACGACATCTACTGGTCAGACTTTGGCGGCAAGCGCGAGTCCATTGACGCCGACGCCGTCGCGACGGCCCTCCGCGAGTTTGACGAAGAGACCGCCGGCCTCTTCTCTGGTCTGTTCCTCGTCATCTTCATCTTCATCATCATCATCATGTTGTTGAATGCTGACGTCAGCCTCTTCATCAACATCAACAATGACAACAGAGCACATGGAGCTGTTGAGGACGCGCATGCGGTCGGACGCGACGCTCAAGGTGTGGAACGGGAAGGGCTCGTCGGTGCTGTTCCTGCTCGAGGTGCCCTTCCTCCCGGCGGCCTCGACCACCTTCTACGACCTGTTCTGCCGCCAAGTCGCCCGCGTCCAGGGCGAGCTCCAGGCCCGCCTGGCCGAGCTCCTCGCGCCGGCGCCAGAGGAGGAAGAGGAGAAGGAGGACGAGAAGAAGGAGAAGGTCCGCCGGCCGGTCGTGGGCGGCGACGTCCTGGGCAGCCTCAACAAGTGCGCCGTGCGGTGGGTCGACCAGGCGGACCTCGTGCGCCTCCTCGACATGCTCCCGCCGCCCCAGATCGGCTTCTCTAAGGCCAATCGAAGCACGCCATGCTGTCTCACCACCATCGAGTGGTCTCTCTCCTCTTCATCCTCCTCATCCTCATCCTCAGCATCGTCAACATCGTCGTCAACATCGTCGTCAACATCGTCATCATCCTCCTCATCCTCAGCATCGTCAACATCGTCGTCAACATCGCCGGCAACGTCGTCGTCGTCGTCGTCAACGTCGACAATGAGGCCGACGCTGTTCACGATGCAGATGTACCCGTACTTCCTGGAGTACTTGCGCTGCCCGGCGCTCCTCGAAGCCCTCGTCCGCCTGCCGCGCCTGCCCGACGCCTCGGAGCCGAGCCTGGCCGCCGTCCAGTTCCACAACGTCAACGTCAGCACCTACGTGCAGCCTCGCGAGGTGGCGCCGCTCGAGGAGCAGGTGAGGCGATATCACGGCCAGGCGGACCACAACTACCACCAGCTGGCCTCGCGGCACCCGTGGCTCAAGGGCCTCCTCCTCGCCCGGACCGAGCGCGACGACGATGACTACGGCGATGACGACGACGACGCGGATGGCGACGTCGTCTATCACGTCGGCGAGCGGGAGCGCCGTCGAGACGATGGCGGCCACGGCCGCCGGCGCCGGCGCGAGCGCGATGGTGAGGATGACTACGATGACGACGACCAGCGCCGTCGCGACGACCGTGGTGATGACGACTACGACTACAAGCGGAGACGGTACGAAAGGGATGACAAGACCAGTCGCGGCGGCGACGACGATGATGATGACGACGACAGCTCGTATCGATCGCGCCACCGACGGCACCAGAGCTCCAGCCGCCGGCGGCGGCGCGAGCGTGATGGTGATGACGACGATGACGATGACGACGGCCGCCATCGTCGCCGCGATCACGGGGATGACGACGAGCGTGATGTTGATGATGGGGGCAGAAACCGCGAGAGCCGCCGCCAGAGGCAGCGGAGCAGCAGTCGCGGCGACGATGTCGACTTGGATGACGACGCGCGGGACGGCCGCCGCGCTCGCCGGTCCCAACAGCGACATCACCACCGGAGCGAGGGCGATGATCGCCGTGACCGACGTGACCATTCTCGTGAGGACCGTGGTCACTACATGGACCGCGACGATGACGACGACGGCCGCGGCGATCGCCACCGCGACCACCGCTACGACCGTCGCCATGACCAGAACGACCGCAGCCGCGACCACGACCGCGACCGTGACCGCGACCGCGACTACGGCCGGGACCACAGACGACAAGACGACATCGTCTACACCAGCTATGGCCGGGACGACGGCCGTGACTATGGCCGGGACACCTACGGTGGTGGCTATTGGCAAGGAGGCGGCGGAGCGCCGCCCATGGGTCAGTTTCAGCTTCCGCTTCTGCCGCAGCCTCATTGGGTACGCCGCCCAGAGCCAAGCATCAACACACACACCACTAACGAACGGCTGGCCGCCGGCCGGAGCACAGCCATACCAGGGCGGCGCCGTGACAATGCCGCTGTCGAGGTCCATGCCGCCGGCGTGGCCACCTGCTTGGCCGCAGGCGTGGCCGCCCGCCTGGCCGCCGATGGCGCCGCCAACGGGCTACCCCCCGTATTGGCACTCATGAAGGGGCTGCGGATGGGCGGCGACGCTGCTCTCGCTTCCTTCCTTCATAAGTTTTGATCAAAATGCAAAGAAAAAGACATGAACGCGTGTTTGCTATGATGTTCATGTTGACGACGATCGTCGTGTGATGTGCTTTCGCATGAGGAGATCTCATCTCGTCGTTTCTCGGCCGCGGTAAGGACGGCCGCGTTGGTTTCAATGCCCGAGGGGATGATCTGGTCGGCCGGCAACAAGAAGCCGTACGCGCCTGTTCTCGCCACATGCGCATAGTCGTTCTTGATCAGGTTCGAGTGTCCTGCCAGTGCAGACACAGCTTGGTCGTGCCCCACAACGAAGAATTCACAAGAGCGTCTCGCTGCGTTGGGCAGGTGAGCACAAGACGTATAAAAAGCACCACTACGAGACGCTACCTTGGCTTCTTCACCGCCACCACCTTCCAAGGCGAGCTGCCGGCCCAGTCTTTTCCTCTAATGCTTCAGCGGCCCTCTTCGAAAGCCCCTCATTTAAAGTTTGGCTTTTTCGGATTACAGCGATTTCTTTAATTGGAGAATCGATTACACTCGCTACGTCGTCTACAGCTGGGCAGGTACGCGGAGAGCATGGCTGCTGCGAACACTGCGTTGGCCAAAGCCACAGACAATGCCCCACTCCGTGCCAAGCTCCTGCTACGCAAGGCCAAGTGCCTGTTGCTGCTGAAGCAGTTTGCCGAGGGGGGGGCTGCAGCTGAGCAGCTTGGGTATAACGCGCCACGGCGCCTTCAAAGTCAGCCTTCTGGTAGAGAGCATTTCCCCTCCTCTTTCAAGGCGCGTGCTTGCTCGACCGCACTCATCTCTGGCCAACTGGCCAAGAGCTCCGCAGAAGACGCGAAAAAATGTTGGCCAAAAAATGATGAAAAATAAACGAAACGTAGAGTGGCCCGGGCAGTGCGGAAACGACGCACCACCATCGAAGAAAAAACCAATTAACATGTCATGGTCAAGAAACGGAACAAGCTTGGTACATCATTTCGTGGCCTCACAGAGGCACAGCGGCAAGTGCTTAGCGGAGACGGCCACATGAATGAAAGGACAGAGGCCTGAGGGGCAGTGCACCTAGGCTATTGAAAGCATGAAGCAAGAATAGAAGGAAGTTGGAGAAGTGCACTGGTGATGTTGTCATTGGATTGTAGGGAACCGCTCAGCTCCTCGGAATAGAGGAACGAGCAGGCCACCTCTTTCAGAGATGTAGACTTTGAACCAAAGATAAACTTCTTCGGTGTTTAGTGCCGAACAAGGTACCCAGCTGCGCCTTTTAAACCATCTCCCCCCCTTCTTGGCCTTATGGTTTGCTTAATTAATTAGTTCAGGTAACAGTAACGTGAAAGAGACAACACTTTATTGTTTGCAGCTATGAGCTCGGCAGATCCTGATTCTTTTGGTTCGCGTGAAGGAGAGAGCTCTCTTGATGCCTGCTCAGCAGGCGGTGATGGCGTGCCTGGTCAACTTGGCCTGCTTCCTGGCTTGCCTGGCCTCGATGATGGACGCCACGCGCTCAACGTCGCCGTCGAGCTTCTTCAGGAGGCGGAGATTGCGCCTGCGGGTCCACTCGGGGTTCTCGCAGCCCGTCTTGGCACCACAGCCCTTCTCGTTGAGCTGTGCGAGGAGCAGCTCCAACTCGGCCGGCACTGGCTGCTCGCGCTTCTTGCGCTCGGCCATCCTGGCCTGACACTGCTCCTTCCTGGTGGTCAGATGCTGGGCCACCTGCTCCACGTCGCCGCCAAACTTGGCCAAGAGGCGCAGGTTTCGCCTGCGGAGCCTCTCGGCCGCGTTGGGCCTGTCGCTGCCGTCGTCACCAAAGCCCATTTCGTGGAGCTTGGTCAGCTGAGCGGCGTACTCGGCCTCGGTGGTGGCGGCCTTGTGCTGATGTCCCCGCTTCTTCTCCTGCTGCTTGGTGGACCAAGACAGAAGCGCGGCTTTGGCTGCTTCGACGTCGCCGCCGCTCCTGCGCAGGGCCGCCACGCACTTACCGCGGCCAGCCGACAAGCCCTTGTCGGCCATGAAGGCCACCAGGGCGTCGACCTCGGGCGGCAACTCGGAGGCCTTCTTTTTCTTGTCCGCGCACTTGGAGCGCGACTGCTGGCGAGCAAGGCGAGCCGCGAGCCTCTCGTTGTGGCGGGCCTGGCGCAGCTCAGCACGAACCTTGAGTTGGTCTTCATCGGGCTTGTTCATCGCGCGGTGCTGCTTGCGCTCTTGACAGCGCTGGATGGCCTCGGCGGCCTTGTCCATGTCGCCTTCAAACCTGGCGAGGACGCGGGCGCAACGCTTCTCGGGAATGTCGACGATGCTCGCTTCGGCAAGCTTGAGCATCAGCGTCGCGGCTCCGGTGATCTGCTGGGCACATGCTGGTTCCTCTTGATCGGCGTTGATGATGGTAGTCGGCTTGGCCTCGCTGGCTTCTTGTTCAACGCCAGCGAGCTCGATGGGCGTGATGTCCGCGTTCACTGGAGCCGATGGCACAACTGTGGTGTCCACGAACAAGCGGAGAAGACGGCCAGGGGCGACCAGGGCCAGAGCGCAGGCGAGTTCGTCGTCGGACGAGACGCTGATGCGGTCGCCCTCGTCATCGATGTAGCGCACTTGCACGGCGGCCGCTTGATCAAGGTTGAAAGCGCGGTAGATCTTGTCCACGAGCTGGACAAAGGACGCGGGAGAGGACAGTCCGATGAAGCGATTCTCCTCGAAGAAGGTGACCTTGACGCTGATGGTGTTATCGGGATGAGTCTGCTGTTGCTGAGCGTTCATGATGATGGTAGTTGTTGATGGTTGATTGCTCCTGTTACGGGTTATGCTGCGTGTATCGGTAAGCCACGAGTTTGGTGTGTGTTTTAGTGCCGAACAGGTTGGCCTTTTTATGTGCCATTCCGTCGGGCTGATTCGCCGAACCCGCGAGAAGATACGGGCAAGACCGGGCTTCCCTGCTTCTCCTTTCGGGTTATTCCCGACAATTTAAATTCTTAATTTATTATGCGAGTGCTGGAAACCGACTCAAGAGGATTGGGAGGCGGCCGTCTCTGCTTGATACCTCGCCTTGTCCTGGTTGGCCAGCTCCACAAAGGCGGCCCTGCCCTCTTCGTCTGCTTCGCGCCACCGCTGCCCCAGCAGCTTCATCACTTCGGTGAAGGGCAGGTCCGGACGCTCTCCCTTGATGAGTGACCTGTGATGTTCGCAGAAGAACATGTACGCCGTCTTGGGCTTCTTGGGCGCCTTCCGTTCACCTTCTGCCTTGATGGCCGGTGGCTCCTTCTCCACCTCGTGGGCGACCTCTTCCTTCTTCTCGTCATGCTCGATCTCCTTACGCGGTTCGACCTCATCCGACGCGGGTGCGTTCTCCTTCCTGTCCTCTTCTTCGTCCTCCTCTTCCTCATCTGCAACTTCTTCATCATCATCGTCATCATCATCGTCGTCTTCGTCCTCGTCATCGTCATCATCATTCTCTTGCTCCTCATCAGCGATTCGTGAGTCCTCGAAATGGCTGCAATACTTGGTGACTGCTTTCGTGCCTTCGGAGATGGCGTGCTTTGCCAGTTCACCTTTCGCGCACCACCAGCAAGACAACCCACGTTCAGCACAAAGTCCATCAACAGGAGACAGCGTCAGCGTCCTCGAGGGGCGTACCAGGTAAGAGCAGCCGGACGGCCGTCTGTATTTCGCGCGAGCTGATGGTATGCCGTTTGTTGTAGCGGGCCAGCAGGGCTGCCTCCGAAGCGATGCGTTTGAGCAAATCGTTGACAAAGCTGTTCATGATCACCATGGCGGCCTTCGAGATGCCCAGGTCGGGGTGCACCTGCTTGAGCACCCTCCATATGTAGATTGAGAAGTTCGCGGTTTTCTTCTTCTTCTCCTCGGCCTTGCTCTCGTCGCCGTTTTTCTCCGCTACAATTTTCTCCTCCTTCACTTCCTCCGTCGTTTGGCTGCCATCTTGTACATCTTCCAACGTCGCCATTGTTTGCTTCGTTTGTGGTGCTTTCTTCGCTTTTATTTGTTGTAGACTCTTTTAAGTTCATTTGGAGTTGGAAAAATTTCACAAAATATTACATTTTATTTTTTTCTTTTCAGAATAATAAATCTCAGCTGGCCGAGAAGGG
>NAVB01001743.1:0-10590 GCA_002179805.1 Acanthamoeba lenticulata | reverse complement strand
TGGCGCTGAAACGTTCGCCACGGCAACCGGCCAGGACATAGGCCATGGCGGAGCCGTGGGATCGGTGAAACCACACCGCCTGACATCGGCGGCGGGAGGCGGCGCGAGAGGCAAGCCCGTGCATCGAAAGCAGCCTCCCAAAAAGAAGGGCCGGCTTGCAGTGGCTGAGGCTGAGGCAGCCCTGATCAGCGCGCTCAGCGACGAGGACTCGCTCACTGCCAGTGGTGGCGAGAACAGCGCGCTCGCGGGGCCAGGGGACCTCGAGAACCACCAGGACGTCGTCGTAGAGGAGGAGATGGACGCCGGGGTGGCTGGTTCCGGCATGACAGAGCAGCTGCTCGACATTGAAGATAGTGCATCCGGGGGCGACGACGAAGAGATCTTGCAACCATATGGCAAGAAAAGGAAGCTGCATCGAACGAACCCTGCCGCAAGCCTGCTTGGCCGTGGACCAGGCGTGCAGTAAAAGAAGAGGCGAATACAGATCACGGGTTTAAAAACAAACACGAAGAAAAAGACAAAGAAAGTCTGCACGTGAAGTGGACAACGTTGGCGATGTCGCGGTGGCTGTGCGCCAACTGCTAGCCCCCACGCCCACCCAGAAGACTTCTGCCACACACCTCGCCCGATGACGTGCTAGTGTGGACGCGCCAGTCGTGCTCTCACAGCTTGACCTGATGTTTGTTAGCTTTGACCCTACACTTGGCCTCCGTCACCCGGGGAGAGCCCCCGCGCAACAGCACCTGAGGCAGTTCCGCAGCGGCCCAGCGTCCCTGGCCTCCTCGACCAACACGCGGATGTGATCCACATCAAGAGGGAAAAAAAAGTTGTTTTAGGACTACAACACCACGTGAACACTGGTCTAAATAGAAATGAGCACATTTTTCCTTTTTATGGCTTGTTTATCCTTTCAAGTGGCTCTACTTTTGTACAAAAAAGGCCATTCGTTACCTCAAAAGACCACAAAAGGAAAACCGAAAAAAGTCAAAATGCTGAGGCAAGAACGCGGAGGAGACACTCCCTTTCAATGAGCCGCAGCGCCACTAGCGCCCACTCTATTTTTTGTTCTCTTTCTTCTTCTGCTGCCGGACTCTACCTCCACAACTACGCCGTGCTGGGCTGCGTTCTCCTCTTTCTTCTCTCCTTCTTGCCACCAACTGTTCACGCTGGCTGCAACACAAATTGCCCCTCTCCAAATGGCCCGTTCAGCTCAGTAGTGACGACGCTGCCCAACGGAGAGTCCTACAGCTCTTACTACAACTGGATTACAAGCAACATCTTTGTTGAAAACCAGATTGTCAACTCCGCCTATGTGGCCAACAACACGGTTTCGCCCAACATCTTCTTCCTCACCAACGCACGACCTTGCGCGGTTAACGTCACCGTGATCAGCTCGGTTACGTCCAATCGTAACTCGCTTGGCATGTTTGTGTTCAACAAAAACGGAGCAAGAGGCAAGAAGATCATCAACTCCACTGTGCGAACCATCTGGTCAGACGTGTCGACAAACACGCTGCATATGAGCGTGCCTTCAGGGCCGTGCCTGGCTGAGGGAACGACGATCACCCTGGGGCCGTACAACTCCAGCATTGGGATTGGCTTTTACTTGGACATTGACGGATATTGCCTCGCCTCACCGACGCGAATATGGAGCTTGGACGAAGAGAACCTTATTCGCTATGATACCACCAACTGGAACCAGATCACGAAGCCGTTCGGCCGTACCATGGCTGTTGTGCGAGTGCGTGCTCCCCAGTGACCTCACTGAGTTTCCCCCTTCTTCTTCTTCTTCTTCCATCTGCAAGCAGGCCAGCACCTTGCAGAGGAGACTAACCCCTGTCTCATAAGGATCCGACTTCGGAAACAGTCTTCTTCGGTTTCGATGACGGTCCTACCACGAACAGCGATATGGATTTCAACGATCTCGTCGTGAGCGTCAAGTCCAACTGCTCACTGGACAATTCCAAACTGCCCTGTTATGGCACTTGCCGCTTTCCGGCGCAAATTTTTGACACCTTGACTTGCACATGCAACTGCCCCAACGCAACCGCCATCCACGGATGTGTCTCCCCCAACACATGGGATGATCCCACCTGCCAGTGTATAGCCTGTACGTTCACGACCCTTGGACCCTTTCTCGCTGATCTTTAATGTTAAGATGATACGCATCATTGTGGGCAACTTGTTTTGGTGCAGCCGCCGCGAGCGCAACGCCTTCCCCACCGGCATCACAGACGCCTGGGATCTCCCCTGTCTCGGGCTGCTCGGGCTTCACGATTTCAGGGCTTACGCCATCGTTGACCTTCAACGTCAACTACAACGGATACTACGTGTGGGATGGCACCATGAGTGACTGGCAGAAGCGGTATCGGCTCAGTGGCACCAGCGACGTGTGCCTCATGTCCGGCTGGTCGTCAGAGACCTGGGCCTGGCGAACGTGCTCGACAGGTGATTACCTCAACGTGGGCATCTACGATTCTGGCACACCGGACCAATGGGATCCTATCAGATACTGGGTGTTGATTCCTGATGCCGATGGGGTGAATCAGATGCTGTGGCTTGTCGACTTGGGCCTTGGTCTAGTTACTCTTACCTGCGGCTCACCGGCGAGCCCGACGAGAACTCCTTCGGCTTCTGCTTTGCCGACTCCTTCGCCGTCGCCCACCAGATCGCCAGCAAGCTCTCCTACTTCCACTCGATCGCCCACCCGGTTACCGACTGCCACGCCGAGCTCCAGCTCAGTGCCTTCTCAATCACCTTCGGCTTCTGCGGTACCGGGCTGCTTGGGCTTCACGATCTCAGGGCTTACGCCATCGTTGACCTTCAACGTCAACTACAACGGATACTACGTGTGGGATGGCACCATGAGTGACTGGCAGAAGCGGTATCGGCTCAGCGGTGCCAGTGACGTGTGCCTCATGTCCGGCTGGTCGTCAGAGACCTGGGCCTGGCGAACGTGCTCGACAGGTGATTACCTCAACGTGGGCATCTACGATTCTGGCACACCGGACCAATGGGATCCTATCAGATACTGGGTGTTGATTCCTGATGCCGATGGGGTAAATCAGATGCTGTGGCTCGTAGACTTGGGCCTTGGTCTGGTTGATATTGCCTGCGGCTCACCGGCCAGTCCGACGTCAACCCCCTCGGCTTCTGCTTTGCCGACTCCTTCGCCCACAGTGACTCCCACTGTTACTCCTTCTTTGACGCCTACCAGGACGCCCACAATCACTCCCACTCGCACTCCCACGGTGACACCCACCGCGACTTCCACTGTCACACCGACAGTGACGCCCTCAATTAGCCCGACAGTAACTCCCACCGTGACGCCCACCGTGACTGCCACAGTGACGCCGACTGTTACTCCAACCCTGACGCCGACTGTAACACCGACAGTGACACCTACGGTTACCCCTACAGTGACCGCATCTGTGACACCTACCGTGACGCCCACCTTGACGCCTACCGTCACCCCCACTGTGACGCCCACCATCACGCCCACGGTGACCCCTACGGTCACACCTACGGTGACGCCTTCTGTTACGCCTACTGTGACGCCGACGGCTACCCCCACCATCACGCCAACAGTGACACCGACGGTCTCTCCCACTGTTACACCTACGGTGACACCCACAATTACGCCCACAGTGACGCCTACCGTTACACCCACGGTCACGCCAACAGTTACGCCCACTGCTACGCCTACCGTTACACCAACAGCAACTCCTACTGTTACACCCACCGTTACGCCGACCGTGACGCCTACTGTCACGCCCACTGTGACGCCTACCGTCACACCCACAGTCACGCCGACCGTGACGCCCACCGCGACACCCACTGTCACACCTACAGTGACGCCGACTGTAACGCCAACTGTCACGCCGACAGTGACTCCTACCGTGACGCCGTCAGTGACGCCCACAGTGACCCCGACGGTGACGCCCACAGTCACGCCAACAGTTACTCCTAGCGTTACACCCACGGTCACTCCGACGGTCACGCGGACAGTTACGCCTACAGTGACGCCCACTGTAACTCCCACGGTCACGCCCACTGTGACACCCACAGTTACGCCAACTGTCACTCCGACCGTCACGCCGACGGTAACGCCCACGGTGACGCCTACAGTGACGCCTACTGTAACGCCTACAGTGACGCCCACCGTTACTCCAACCGTGACGCCGACGGTCACGCCAACAGTAACACCTACCGTCACTCCGACTGTCACACCGACGATAACGCCCACTGTCACGCCTACTGTCACGCCGACCATGACGCCGACGGTCACACCTACGGTGACGCCCACAGTCACCCCGACCGGGACGCCCTCAGTGACGCCCACCGTTACACCTACAATGACGCCGACCGTCACGCCAACTGTGACGCCCACGTTGACACCTACCGTCACGCCGACAGCCACTCCGACTGTTACGCCCACAGGGACGCCGACTGTCACACCCACAGTCACGCCCACCGTTACTCCAACAGTGACACCGACCGTAACACCAACTGTCACGCCGACTGTGACACCCACGGTCACGCCCACAGTCACACCGACGGTAACGCCCACAGTTACGCCCACTGTCACGCCTACAGTGACACCCACTGCGACACCTACCGTGACACCGACTGTTACGCCGACTGTCACACCGACAGTGACGCCCACCGTCACACCAACGGTCACTCCCACGGTGACGCCGACTGTCACGCCCACAGTGACCCCTACCGTGACGCCCACTGTTACACCGACGGTCACGCCCACTATAACTCCCACTGTTACACCTACCGTGACGCCCACAGTCACACCAACTGTAACGCCCACGGTCACGCCGACAGTGACTCCGACCGTTACACCCACTGTCACACCTACCATGACGATGACGCCCACAGTGACTCCCACGGTCACCCCGACAGTGACGCCTACTGTAACGCCTTCGGTTACTCCCACCGTCACACCAACCGTTACGCCCACGGTAACGCCCACTGTCACGCCCACGGTTACGCCTACGGTGACTCCCACAGTCACGCCGACGGTGACGCCCACAGCGACGCCAACCCTAACGCCGACTGTCACGCCAACTGTAACGCCCTCAGTGACGCCTACCGTCACACCAACGGTCACGCCCACTGTGACACCGACTGGTACCCCTACTGTGACGCCTACCATGACGGCCACTGTTACGCCCACTATGACGTCAACAGTCACTCCGACAATGACTCCCACGGTGACGCCCACAGCTACGTCAACAGTCACCCCTACCATGACGCCCACAGCGACCGCCACAGTAACTCCTACTATGACGCCCACTGTGACACCCACCGTTACGCCCACAGTTACGCCCACTGTTACGCCTACCGTCACACCCACTGTTACACCGACGGCCACGCCCACTATCACCCCGACGGTGACTCCCACTGTCACACCTACGGTGACGCCCACAGTTACGCCTTCTGTAACGCCTACCTTCACCCCTACGGTGACTCCCACTGTGACCCCTACCGTTACACCGACAGTGACTCCTACGGTCACGCCGACAGTTACGCCGACAGTGACACCCACCGTAACGCCCACCGTAACACCCACGGTCACGACCACGGTGACGCCAACGGTCACGCCGACTGTGACGCTCACAGTAACTCCCACAGTCACACCTACTGTTACGCCCACAGTTACACCAACTGTTACACCTACGGTGACTCCTACTGTTACGCCCACTGTCACACCGACCGTAACGCCGACTGTGACGCCGACTGTAACTCCCACGGTTACTCCCACGGTGACTACTACTGTAACTCCCACGGTCACGCCGACCGTAACGCCAACAGTGACGCCCACGGTCACGCCCACAGTGACGCCAACAGTGACGCCCACAGTGACCTCTACGGTCACGCCAACAGTTACTCCCACGGTCACGCCCACTGTGACGCCTCCCACCACGCCAACAGTGACGCCCACGGTGACGTCTACGGTCACACCGACAGTGACTCCCACAGTGACGCCTACAGTGACACCCACTGTCACGCCGACCGTAACGCCTACAGTGACGCCCACTGCGACCCCTACACTGACGCCCACGGTCACTCCAACCGCCTCACCGACGGTCACGCCAACCGTCACGCCTACAGTGACGCCCACTGTGACACCCACCGCTACCGTAACTCCAACTGTTACACCCTCTGTGACACCTTCCGTAACGCCGACAGTGACGCCCACCATTACTCCTACGGTAACACCTACTGTGACGCCGACTGTAACGCCCACGGTGACGCCCACCGTCACACCAACCGTTACGCCCACAGTGACGCCAACGGTCACGCCGACCGTTACGCCAACGGTGACGCCTACTGTCTCGCCGACGGTCACGCCTACTGGCACTCCAACTGTCACGCCTACAGTGACGCCGACGGTGACACCAACCGCTACGCCGACGTTGCCGCCCACCGTAACGCCCTCAGTCACGCCCACTGTCACACCAACAGTTACCCCCACGATGACGCCTACAGTTACACCCACCGTCACGCCCACGGTGACGCCGACTGTGACGCCCACGCTGACGCCGACTGTAACGCCGACGATGACGCCCACAGTGACTCCGACTGTGACGCCAACCGTCACACCCACAGTGACGCCTACGCAAACGCCCAGTGTCACGCCTTCGGCCACGCTAACGGCTACGCCGACCCTTACGCCCACACAGACTCCAAGCGTAACTCCTTCCGTCACGCCAACGCTATCGGCAACGGTGCCGCCTACACCAACAGTTACGCCAACCGTTACTCCGACGGTGACGCCAACCGTAACGCCCTCGGTCACTCCGAGCGTTACCGTGACTCCTACCGTGACGCCCACGGTTACACCCACTGTCACACCTACCATGGCGATGACGCCCACAGTGACTCCAACAGTCACGCCGACCGTCACGCCCACGGTGACGCCCACTGTTACCCCTTCTGTTACGCCGACTGTTACACCGACAGGGACGCCGACTGTGACCCCAACTGTTACTCCGACGGTGACGCCAACAGTAACGCCAACAGTCACGCCGACCGCGACCCCTACTGTAACGCCAACAATGACGCCCACTGTCACCCCTACCGTCACTCCCACGGTGACACCGACAGTTACGCCCACTTTCACGCCGACAGTCACGCCTACGCTTACGCCCACAGTCACTCCTACCGTGACACTCACAGTAACGCCGACAGTTACTCCAAGCGTTACTCCTACAGTGACGCCGACAGTGACGCCTACTGTCACGCCCACTGTTACGCCTACCGTTACACCGACAATGACGCCCACTGTGACGCCGTCAGGGACGCCCACAGTGACGTCCACTGAGACACCGACTGTTACCCCAACTGTGACGCCCACTGTGACGCCGTCAGGGACGCCCACAGTGACGTCCACTGAGACACCGACTGTTACCCCAACTGTGACGCCCACACTTACGCCCACCGTAACTCCCACGGTGACGCCCACCGTCACGCCCACAGGGACGCCAACCATAACACCGACAGTGACGCCTACCGTCACGCCGACGGTCACATCGACAGGCACACCAACAGTGACTCCCACAGTCACGTCCAGTGTAACGCCTACAGTTACCCCGACGATTACCCCAACAGTTACACCCACGGTTACCCCGACTGTTACGCCGACGGTTACGCCAACCGTCACGCCCACATTCACTCCAAGTGTGACGGCTACTGTGACCCCAACAGTTACTCCTACGGTCGCGATGACGCCTACAGTGACGCCCACCGTCACGCTAACAGTAACACCGACAGTCACACCTTCCGTAACATCCACGGTGACACCAACCGTTACGCCCACTGTCACGCCCACAGTTAGTCCAACAGTGACGCCTACAGTTACCCCTACTGTGACGCCAACAGTCTCGCCGACCGTCACACCAACAGTTACACCGACCGTCACTCCGACTGTCACGCTAACGGTTACCCCGACCGTTACGCCCACGCCCACTGTCTCGCCGACGGTGACATCGACGGCTACCCCAACTGTGACGCCTACTACGGTTACACCAACCGTGACACCTACACAGACGCCCACCGTTACGCCATCTGTGACTCCAACATCGACGCCCACTGTGACGCCTACCGCGACCCCCACCATTACACCCACCGTGACACAGACAATTACGCCAACAGCGACGGCTACCGTGACACCCACGGCCACGCCATCCGTGACGCCTACAGTGACGCCCTCTGTCACGCCAACAGTGACGTCTACCATAACGCCCACTGTAACGCCCACGGCTACTCCGACAGTGACACCCACGGTCACATCCACCAATATGCCCACGGTGACGCCCACTGTCACGATTACTGTTACGCCCACCATCACGCCCTCGGTAACCCCAACGGTGACTCCGACGGTAACACCCACGGCGACGCCTACGGTTACCGTCACGCCCACAGGGACTCCAACAGTCACACCGACTGTGACTCCCACCATAACGCCTACTGTGACGCCAACTGGGCCACCCACGCCCACGGTAACCCCCACGGTGACAGTTACGCCCACGGTGACGCCCACAGTTACGCCCACCGTCACGCCTACCGTGACGCCGACAGTGACGGCCACTGTAACGCCCACGGTGACGCCTACAGTGACTCCCACAGTGACACCCACTGTTACGCCAACAGTGACGCCAACGGTGACCTCCACCATCACACCCACAGTGACGTCTACAGTCACTCCCACGGTCACGCCCACAGTGACACCCACAGTCACTGCGACGGTGACGCCGACAGGAACACCCACACAAACGCCCACGGTGACGCCTACACCAACAGCCACGCCTACACGAACGCCTACCGCCACTCCCACCGTTACGCCGACTCTTACACCCACAGTGACGCCTACAGCAACGCCAACAGTGACACCCACGGTCACGCCCACGGTGACGCTCACTGTGACTCCGACAATTACTCCTACGGTTACGGCGACGGCCACTCCGACAGTGACTCCAACCTTCACGCCCACTCTGACTCCCACGGCCACACCCACGGTTACTCCGACGGTCACTCCGACGGTGACTCCCACAGCGACTCCCTCTGTGACTCCTACAGTGACGCCCACTGTGACGCCCACAGTGACATCTACTGTGACGCCCTCCATGACGCCCACGGTCACTCCCACCACAACTCCCACGATGACAACTACGGGAACACCGACCATGACCCCCACGCTTACTCCGGGTCTATCTCCTTCCTCGTCCAACTCAAGGACACCAAGTCCATCACGTACACCCACACGCACGCCCTCCTCCACACCCTCTATCACACATAGCGCGTCACCCTCAGTGTCGATCTCGCCGACTGCCTCAACCACACCAACGGTCTCAAGATCTTCCACTCCGACCTCGTCAGCTACACGCACGTCCGCGCCAACGTTATCGTCATCAAGGTCTCCGACAAGGTCGCCCTCAGCACCCAACTCGCCATCATCTTCGCCTTCACTGGGCGCTTCACAAACCCCAACGGCGACATCAACACCGTCAGTCTCGCGGACGACCACCCCGTCCCCTTCTGCGACGACATCATCAACAGGGACGCCGTCAGCTGCAGCGTCAACATCAACAACGCCCACCACGACGCCTTCACACTCGGCCACCGGATCTCCTAGTCGCTCACCTTCGACCAGCCCGCGATTCGTCAACGGCTCTGGCGCCGCTGGTGGGGATGGTGGCGTCGACGTGGGCGTCATCGCTGCGGGCGTGGCAATCCCGCTTGCCCTGGCCGCGTTGGCTGGCATTGGCGCTGCGGCAGCGCTCCTGCTCTGGCGCCGCAGGAACAAAACCGGCACGCCCACAGCGGACCCCACCAAAGTGGACGCCACCAGCTTGCCTGAAGTAAACTTATCACCCATTTACGAGGACCGCACAACTGTACACCAGAACGAGCTGTTCGCTGGAGATGGAAGCACACCTGCTGACCTGTTCTACTTCCGAAGCCCCCCGTCAGGAGGCGTTATTGAAGACCTTACCTTCGCAGCACATACAAGGACCTGGAGTGATGTGTAAATCAATATGTTCTCACATTCCTTTTTGGAAATATAAGACACCAGCTTAAGGTGAGTTTTACATGCTTTTGCAAGTACAACTGCTTTTATGTCTATCAACTGTTTATGTGTCTACTTTAGACTGTCTATAGTTGTATCAATAGTACAACTATATTTATGTCTTTGGCAAAATACATAAACAACTTTTTGTTACAATGCAAGAGGTTTATTCCCTTTTATTGTCAGTGGAAGAATCTATAGATTCACTATCAGAAACAAAAACAAAAGACAGTTTTCTGTGGTTATATGGGGTCATACAAAAGCAACTTATACATCATTAGGGTGAAAAAGGATTTATACATTTTTCACAAATTTACACAATGCCAGGCACTGAGGCCGTGGCCGGAGGGAAAAGGGGGAGAGAGAAAAGGCGTGGGAAAAGGCGCCCGGCAGGGACAGGGAAAAGAGGAAGGGAAAAGGCCTCGCGCAAGACTGCTGCGGGTCCGGACAGGTGGGGGGGAGGAGGGGCAAGGCCAGGGTTAGGGTTAGGGTTAGGGTTAGGGTTA
>NAVB01001741.1:0-12097 GCA_002179805.1 Acanthamoeba lenticulata | reverse complement strand
TGCCGAGAAAGAGAGCCGAGGCCGCGGCCCGGGCGGCCCTGATGGCCCGCGCGGCCCGCCCATGCCCGGGGGCGGCCCCGGCGGAGGTCGTCCACCACGTGGTCCGCCCGGACCGGGTGGCGCCGGCGGGCCGCCCATGTCCGGACCGGGTGGCGCCGGCATGCCGCGTGGTCCGCCTGCTGCCAGCGGCCCGGGCGGCTTCATGGCCGGTCCGCCAGCGGGCGCCGGGCCGGGCGGCGTCCCGCCGGCAGCAGCGTCGGCTGCCGACGCTTCGCGGGCACAGGTCAACGCCGTGCTCGAGGGCATGTCGACCCACCAGCTCTACGACATGATCGCGCAGATGAAGGGCCTCATCGACCAGAGCCCCGACCAGGCCCGGCAGGTCCTCGAGACGAACCCGCAGTTTGCCTACGCCCTGCTCCAGGCGCAGCTCATCCTGGGCATGGTCAACCCGCAGGTCGTCAAGCAGCTTCTCGAGAGCCACCAGCCGGCCGCGCCACCGCCCGTGGCCGCGCCGGCGGCGGTGCCGACGCCAATGGCGCCGCCCATGTCTGGCGGCGTGCCGCCTGCGAGCATGATGGCCGCACCACCGGCGGCCGCCGCTGCATATGGCGCCGTGCCGACTCACATGCCACCCTACGGCGCTATGGGCGGCCCGGTGCAGCCACCGATGGGCGTGCCAACGGCGGCCGCGGCGCCAATGGGCGTCCCGATGGGCGCTGCGCCGATGGGCGTCCCGCCAGCCGCCGCGCCGATGGCCGCCATGGGCGGGATGATGCCGATGGGCCTCCCTGGGGCGGCTGCCGGGCCGATTTCAATGGACCAGCAGAAGCTGCTCCTCCAGCAGATCCTCCTCCTCACGCCGCAGCAGATCGAGAAGCTGCCACCAGCCCAGCGAGAACAGATCCTTCTCCTCCAGCGCCAGGCTGGCGCTCTTCTCCACCAGCAGTAACTGGCTCGGAAAAACAAAAACGAAAAATAAAACTTCTGGAATTTTGTGAATTTCTTGTTTCCTCGAACATTTTTGCGGTCTTTTGTGGGCAGTTTGGCAAACATTTGTTTATTTTATTTTAAAAACGAACAGCACAGTGCCCAACGGCGGTCATGGCCCACCCCTTGTTACCTCCCCTGGCTTCGGCCTACTTGGAATCGTCCGCGACGAACGAGAAGGAGAGCAGCCAGCCCTGGTTTGAGGAGCTGCGACGACTGACGGCGGACACGGCAGCACAGCACAGTGCGCAGAGGACGGAAGATACCTTCTCAAGAGCACGAATCGACTTTGTTTACCCTTATCAGCGGTGGTTTGGCGATTCCGGCTGGGGCACCTTGTTGGCCTTTGGTGGCGTCCTCGAGACACTCGAAGAAGGTGCCAGGCCTGACCTCGTTCACTGTTTGTTGCTCGCGTCCAATGGCGGGCTTACATTTTTTTGTTTTTTATTTAGCGGAGGACGACGAGAAATCGGCCAAGAGGGCCAGGAGAAGCCAAGACTCCACTGATGCCGCAGGTTCCCGGCCTGCGGTGCCCTTTTGCTCGTTTGCGTTCAACACGACGGCTGAGGCCATCCTCGACTCGTCCCCACTTCGTGCAGCAGCGCCCGGGCTCACGAGCCATTTCTCGTGCACGCTCAAGCTGAATCCCGCTACGTCGGTTGACTACGACGCTCAGCGGGAGGAGACGCAGAAACCGGGCCAAACACCCTTTGACTTCCGCGCCTTCCTCGAGTGGCAGCTTCCCTTGTCAGCCCGCGACGGCAAGGTCAAGATCGTGCTGCTCCACGAGGCCGCCGACGTGCAGAACGTGAAAGCTGCCGGTGACGGCGAGGAGTCCCAGGACCAGCTTCAGGCCCGGGCCTCTCAGCGACTCGTGCGCGAGCTCAATGCGGCGCCTTCTGGTCCGGGCCTGGACGACTTTGTGCAGCGCTTCGTCGACGTCCAGGGGACCGGCCCCATGGCGCCGGTCGTGGGCGCGCTCTGGGCACAACCGCTGTTTGCCCTGTGGCGCCGCCTGCAGAGTCTTGACCACACGGCCTGGGTGGCGCACCACAACTGGTGGCGCTGCTTCCGCGAGCTGGACATGATGCTCCTCCACTGGAACATGCAAGTCGACTACTCTGCCGCCGCCGCTGCCGGCAAGTGGCACGAGCGCTATGAACTCCCGACCGGGGACCAGCTCATCGGCCACGCAGACCACGTCCTCTTCCCGCTTTACGGACTCGAGGGCAGAGAGGCGTGGTTCATGCGCCGGCCGCTGGCCGAAGATGAGCGCGATTTGCTCGTCGTGGGCGATCCCACGGGCCAGCGCACGCTGGGCGAGCGCGAGGCCTACCTCCGCGCGCACCCGCGCTTCGAGTGGCCGGCCAGGTCCGCCGCCAAGGCCGCCGCCGCCGGAGCCAAGGGCTTCCGCCTGGAGCACCACAGCCAGGCCGAGGGCATCTACCACTATGCCGGGGCCGTGCTGCCCAACAGCGGGCCGGCCGCGGTCGAGATCTGCTTCAGCTTTGACACGACGGGCTCCATGTACCCGTACCTGGCCGAGGTGCGCAAGAACCTCAAGTACCTCGTGCAGAGCCTGTTGCTCGACATGCCCTTCCTGCGCATCGCGGTCATCGCGCACGGCGACTACTGCGACAACAACCGCGGCAGCTACGTGCTCAAGCGCATCGACTTTTCCAACGACGCCGACCAGTTGTGTCAATTCGTCGGCGCGGTCAAGTCCACAAGCGGCGGCGACGAGCCCGAGTGCTACGAACTGGTCCTGCACGACGCGCAGTCGCTCAGCTGGACCTTTGCCTCGACGACTTCCGCCACCAATGCCGGCGAGGAGGAACCCAAGAAGCAGCCCGAGACGATGAAGGCGCTGGTGGTCATCGGCGACGAGGTGCCGCACGAGAATGTCGAGTACAAATGGCGCGAGGAGCTCGCAACCCTCAAGGTGCCTTTTTCCTTCGGTCTTCATCTTCACTCTTCATGAAATGGCGCCGCCCTTCTTGCTCATCGCTGTCGCGCCACACCACCAGGAAAAGGGCATCTACGTCTATGGCGTGCAGTGCGCCCAGAACAAGGGAGCCGACGAGTTTTACAGAACGTTGGCCGACGTGTCGGGAGGCCACCACTTGCGCCTCAACAACATCAAGGAGATGGAGCGCCTGATCAAAGGCCTCTGCTACCGCCAAGCCACCGGTGCGGCTTGCGTCCTATTTGACACCACACAAGGCAGTGTACCTGTATGGGGGCTCACGTCGACTGTGCGTTCTGGGCGCAGACTTTATGGCGGCCTCGGAGGAGTCCAAGGGCGGGCCCGACGCCATGCAGCTCGATGCCAGCAGCGCCGCCTCGGGAGGGCAGCAGGGCGAGCCGCTCGGCCTCCACCCGAACCTCGAGCTGATCCACAACGCCATCCACACGCCCGACCAGGCACGTGTTTTCTTGGCCCTCGCGGGTCCTGCGAGACCTGTTGAAGCTGACGATGAGGATGATGATGACATGTGGATGATCACTCCAGAAAACGGTGGTCGTGGACGGGGCCGAGCACGAGCTGTCGACGACGGACAACGCCGGCTGCCGCTTTGTGCAAATCGACGGCGTGACGTACATCGAGCAGAACAAGAAGAAGGAGACGGTCTATGCCGAGATGGCCAACCAGGGCCATCGCGTGACCTGGCTCATCGGCCGCGGACGCGG
This sequence comes from Acanthamoeba lenticulata, assembly GCA_002179805.1. NCBI lineage: Eukaryota > Discosea > Longamoebia > Acanthamoebidae > Acanthamoeba > Acanthamoeba lenticulata. The sequence continues at coordinate 8,416 of NAVB01001741.1, read as the reverse complement.
CTGGGGCCTCATCATCAACAACCGGCTCATCAAGCGCGGCCCTCTCGAGGCGTCGTCGTCGACCTCCTCCGCCGACGGCGACAACAAGGCCATCGAGCCCGATGGCCCGCCCGCCGAGTTCCCCGCCGTCGTGCCGGAAACGCAGTTCGCCTCGCGGTGGGCCGAGCTCACCCAAGGCCTGCTGGACGGCCTTCTCGGGCCACACGTCTGCGTGGCCGGCGGCGCCGTCCTCAACTGCCTCCTTAATCCGTCCCTGGCCTGGGAAACCGCTGGTACCAAGGCCGACGTCGACGTCTTCGTCCACGGTGTGGATCAGGCGCGGGCGTCGGAGCTCATGCGGCAGCTGCTGACCGCCGTCACGGACCGGCTGCGTGCGCGGGGCCTCAACTACGTGTGGCGCTGCAAGTCGCACACGGTGACCCTCGTGCCGACCGCGCCCGCGGCCAGCGAGGAGTGGAGCTGCAGCCACTGCACCTACCTCAACCCCACGCGCCGCCGGCGGTGCGAGATGTGCGAGCGGCCCTATGCGCCCGCCGAGCAGGTGCGCGACGCCGTGCAGCCGTGCCCGCCCATCCAGGTCATCCTCTACTCGGTGGGCTCCATCGCCGAGCTCCTGGCCGGGTTCGACCTCGACTGCTGCTGCGTCGCCTTTGACGGCCAGCGCGTCTGGTCGCATCCGCGCGCGGTCAACGCCCTCCAGAAGGGCTTCAACATCGTCGATCCCTTGCGTGGTGCGCGCCTCTCCGCTGTCCCACGTCAGCGTGACGTCAGCAAGCTCCTTTCGTGCTGACGTGGCGCTATGGGAATGGTGCTTGATGACGTGGTGTGGGGGCGGCAGTGGCGCCGAGCTACTCGCGGCGGCTGTTCAAGTACAGCGGGCGCGGGTTCGCCGTGGCCGTGCCGGGCCTCAATCAGGCGTTTGTGCAGGACGCCCAGCGCTTCGTGGCTGCCCTCCGCGAGCGTGGGACCAAGAAGATCAGCGGCTCCAACGGCCTCCTGTGGCTCCTCGCCCGCGAGCGCGTTCATCTGGACCGGGCCAAGGCCGATGATGACGAGGACGAGGACGAGGAGGAAGGCGTCGAGGACGATGAGTACAAGGAAGGCGGCGATGGTGATGATGATGACGAGGCGAGGAGCGACGAGGAGGAGTACTCGGAGGAGCGCGACCCCAAGACTGGTCTTCTCCTCAAGAAGTCTGAGGTGCGCCGCCGACGTAAGCTTGCCGCGAGAAGGAAAACGCACAGCAGCAGCGATGAAGATGAAGATGATGATGACGAGGCGAGGAGCGATGAAGAGGAGTACTCGGAGGAGCGTGATCCCGACACTGGGCTGCTCCTCAAAAAGTCAGAGGTCCGCCGCCGCGAACGCGAAGCACGAAAGGGCCGTGATGAAGAGGACGATGATGATGACGAAGACGAAGAGGCGAGGAGCGACGAGGAAGAGTACTCGGAGGAACGCGACCCCAAGACAGGCCTTCTCCTCAAGAAGTCAGAGGTCCGCCGTCGCGAACGCAAGGCCGCCCGGAAGAAGACTGCCAAGGCCGCCGACAACGGCGACGACGAGGATGCCAGTGAGGAAGCCGAGGACGACGGCGAGATGGACGACGCGGTCGACAAGAATCTGGTGGGCTCGCTTGGGGACAGGGACCCAACGACGGGCATCTTGTACACGCGCATCGAGCTCAAGCGCATGGCCCGCGCGGCGTCGGGTGCTGACGATGATGACGACGACGATGACGGAGCGGTCAAGGAGCTCGACGGAGGTTCGACGCCGGTGGACAAGGTCGTGGCCGGCGCGACGTGGCACACGCGCCGAAGCCGCTTCGAGCTCTGCGCGCGCTTCTGCCGCGACTGGTACTGGCTCGCCTCGCCCGCGAGCATCGGGCCGCTGCTGCAAGGCTATCAGCGCTGGCTCGCCTTTGGTGCGTCGTCGGCCTTCCCGCTGCGGCTGCGGTTGTTGATCGCCAGAAATGCCAACAATGATGCGTGGCCGTGGGATCAGGTGAGGCGTCGACGCGGGCGCGAGCGACGTGGCCGTCGAGCCGGGACGCCGTCAAGTCGCTCTTGGTCTTTCCGCACACGCAGTACACGACCCTCGAGGCGTTGGAGCAGCACTTTGAGCGGATGGCGGACCGCCTCATGAACGAGGCCGTCCTCTTTGTCATGAACCGCAAGCCGCACGCCACGAAAACGTCCGCCACCACAACGAAATCGACCACAAAACAGAAGAAGCGCGACGACGACTGCGTCGCAAAGAACGAAAGCGAAAGCGAAGCCACGACGGGCGACGGCAAAACGACCACAAAGGAGGAGGCCGACGACGACGAAGCTGCGATGGACCTTGAAGACAAGAAGGAGAAGACGCCCGCCAAGGATGTCGACAGTGACGACAAAGAAGCCGAAGAAGAGGACGAAGAGGAAGAAGAGGACACTGCCACCTCGTTGGAGGCAGAGGACTTGGGCGAGGAGGGCGAGGCGACGGCGTACAGGCTGGCCGAGATCGAGTTCTACTACTGGGGCGGCCCGCTCGAGGACGTCTTTACCCACCGGGACGAGATGCAGCGCGACTCGGGCAAGTGGTATTTCCACCGCGACGTGTCGGACCGGCGCCGCTTCCGCACGGGCAACTTCAAGGGCCTCGACCTCACCTTTGGCAATGGCGCCAACGACGTACGTGGCCCGTCTCGCGGCTCGATCACCACCTCTTCTTCCTCGCCAGTTGAACTCATGCGCGTGCTCTGGCCGCTGGGCAGCCGAACGTGTACGGCGGCATCCTCATCCGCGCCATCGAGCGCGTGCGCGACGGGAAGCTGTTTGAGGGCCCCTGCGTCACTGGTGCGTCGCGCTCTGCTCGGACATGAGTAAAACGGAAGACCTCATGTCCTCTTTCCCTCTCGCGCGCGCTCGGCAGTGAACCGCCTGCTGGCCCACGCGGGCGTGCAGGAGACCAAGGACCTCGTCGCCCTGCCGTCGTTCGACTTTGAAGTGGGCAACAGCGGGGCCGAGGTCATGCGCCGCGCCCAGCTCTACCTCCACTTGCTTGATGACGTTCAACCGCCCACGATGGCCCCGCTCGAGCGGCGGACGCTGATCCGCAGCGCGCGCGTGGGCTTGAGCATGCGCCGCATGAAGGCCGACCGCCAGCCAGAGGCCTTTGCCATGAAGCCTTATCGCTTCCAAGCGGCGCCCGTGCGCGGCCGATGGACCAAGGGCATGGCCTACCTGGTGCCGTCGTTGCGCGAGCAAGGCCACGACGCGGCCGCCATCGCCGAGATGACGGGCCTCGAGCAGGCGCGGGTCGACGCGCTGTTGGCCTGGTGCGACGCCGGACGCGCGCTGGAGTCGGGCGACGAGTTCTACGGCCGAGCGCTCGACACGGACGAGGCCGTGTGTCGCTTCTTTGGCTGGTGCACCGCCTGGAACGCCGCACAACAGGCCAAGGCCAGCACAGCTGCAACGCAGACCGACGCTGCTGGCGCGGGAGCGGAGAAGGACAAGCAGGCTTGACCTCAAGCTTCTGAGAAACAATGCTTGGCTTCGTGGAAACTTGTTTATCAGTGGTTGATGGTGAATTCCAAATATGGAAAAACACAGGCCAGAAAAAGGGATCGTGAAAAGCCTTTTGGCTGGTCTGGCCACCAACATACACTCAAGCATTTGCTGCCAGCTTGTCGCAGTTTCTGTGGATCTGATGCGCGTAGATGATGATGTGGGTGCCGGTCTTTGAGAGCTCGAACTTGGCCATGCACCACCTGCCCGTCGCCTCCAACGCTCCCCCCTCTCCCTTGATCACCGTCCAGAAGTAGCCCCGGTGCCTCTCGGTGAGCTTGGTCGCGATGTGATCGGTCACGCCCTCCCTCGCAAAGTCAAGCAGGCGGCACGTGGCGTCGACGCTCGGCTTCAGATCTTCGCCGTGCGCATAGTGCGCGGTGCATTCGTAGTCGGCTGCTGATGTTTGTGGTTCTTCCTCACCAACCACAACGGGCGGCGCCGGCGTGCTGGCAGCGTGGAGTGCTGGAAGGAACGCATCACCAAGAAGCGAGAGCAGCTGGGCGTTCTCACCGAGAAGAGTGCGGCCAGCTGGAGAAGAGAGGAGAAGACCGACGACATCATTCTCTGCTCCCGGCTGAGGATGCTGTGGTTGTTGGGACGCGGACGCGGGCGTAGTGGTGCCAGGGCTGCTCGCTTTTTGCTGCGTCGAGCCCGGAGGTGGTTGCGGCCTGTTGGGCCAAGTATGGCCGTTGCCGCAGCGGTGGTCCCCCCCGTGACCGGGACCCTTCTTGCACCAGCAGCCTGCGCTGTATCCCACGCCCAAGCCGCACCCGTTGTCCCTGCCATCTGGGTTGGAGTGTCGGCACAGGGGCGGTTCGAATTGCCGCACGATGGCGCCGATGCGATCGAGGATCTCGCCCGCGATGTTCAATCCATCCCTCTCGGTCATTGACACGACGGGTTCCCGCGGTCTGTCAGCGTCCCCTTCTGCCTCCGCCGCTGGAAGGGTCATGCTGCTGCTGACCCCGTTGAGGGCCGCACGTATGAATTTGAGGACGGTGTCGTCAGTGATTGACTTGGAACGCAGTTCGTGGTGTGGTCGATCGGCGTCCCCATCGGCCTCAGTCGCAGTGGGCAGGGTGGCGCCAGGGCGCACGAAGATGACCCGGCCCTCGTCGAGCAGCCTGTCGTTGGGGTGGCCAGAGCACACGGTCTGTCGGCCTTCCGTGTCCGCCAGCACGCGCGGCCGCAACCATTCGCAGAGCTGATCGATCCTGATCCAATCGCACCCGAGCTGGTCGAAGGCGGCACCGCGCAGGCCGTCAAGGAGATGCCGAGTGAAGATGCCGCACTTCCGGTCATTCTCCAGTCGCTCGAACGACCGCTCATCAGAGGCCGCTGCGGCCAACACCTGGGCGGCGCCCTTGCGCACGAGATGTGTCCAGTGGTTGCGGCCCGTTTCGATGCCCTGCATGAGGCCTTTGCCAGGGTAGCAGCAGTCGAAGATCATCAGCTTATGGACGGCTCGTAGAGGCCGCATGTGTTCCCACAGCATGGTCGCGCGCAACGAGCCCTTGCTCCCTCCATTGTAGCCGCGCAGACAGAGGACTCCTTCGGTTCGCGGACCGGTCGGATCGGTCGGATCAACAATGAAGCGTTGGCCGTGACCGGCAAAGTAGACGATAACGAGGTCCTTGCTTCCGACCAGCCTGTGCCAGTCTTGGAGTGCTTCCTCAACCTTGGCTGGCGTGGCTTCTGGGCCGAGCAGTGTCCTCACCTTGGCGCCGCGCTCGCGGAAGAAGTCGCTCACCGCGGTAGCGTCTTGTTCTGCACAACGCAGGTTGGGGAGGCCGCACTTCTTGAGGTATTTATCGACCCCGATAGCCAGCACCCACGTCATTCGATAGCCGTGCCTGCGCTCCTCATCCACACGCTCCTCTTCCATGACTCTTTCTTGAGGCTTGAGCGTTAAGACCACCGAACCAAGCGACCCTCTTCTCGTTAATTAAAACTCAGCCAACCACATCGCTCCCAGCTCGGGGCGCTGATGAATCCAGGTTTTTTACACCTGCAATACGCGGATTATATCCGTCCACGCTTGGGGCAGAGTATTCGCAGATAGCTTCGAGGGGGGGGAGGACATGACGGTGCACGATTACAGAATCGTCCCCTTTATTCAAAGCTTTTGCTGTGGGTGAGAACTCCCTTCTCGGTCAGAAAGGTGGTGATTCGCATCAGGTGGATGCCTCGATGACAGACTTCTTGGCGGCATCATCAGTGGATGGCGTCCTCATCATCCGTGTCGCTATTGTAGGATCCGTCATCGTCGTCGCCTCCATTGGGCGAGTCGCTTTCGTTGCTGTACGCAGCCGCAGTGTCCCCGGGTGATGAGGTGACGCGGTATCTCCATCCCCACAGAATCCTCTTCCTCGAGGCGTCCACCAGGAACAATGCCTCTTGGCACGGCCGGTTCTCCAGGGCGTCGCCGCGGCTCAGGTCGAAAGCATGTGGCTCACTAACGTCCTTGCCCTTGGCGAGCGTGTCCCGGCGGGCTCGTGTGAAAGAGAATCGGCGCAGCTCCAGCCCGGAGGCGTCATAGCCGCTTGGAAGTTGGACGTCGACGTGCAAGCGCGTGCCGGCAGTGAACTCGGGATTCTTGTTGTCGTTGTCGATCGCCTGCACCTTGCCATGAGGAAGGTCACGGTGTATGGCGACTGTTAGCATGCCTCTGCCGTCACCTCCCCTGTGCTGTGTCTTGCTCTCGTCCTCGCTTTCCATCATGTTCTCGTTGTCGTTCTCATTCCCGTCGTTAGCTCTTTCAATCAGACGGCCAAGTTCGTCGACATCACGACCTTCAAGACCGGGCTCGGGATTATCCATATCCAAGAGGTCCCAAAGCTCTGAAACGCTTAGAGGACGACCTGCACCACAAGTCAAAGCTATTATGAATCACTGTGCTCAACTTTTGTTTTGACGAACAGGGAAGGCTCTTGGTTTCAAAGTGTTTTTGAAAAAAAATAAATTAATTAATTAATGAATAAAGCAGGCAACAGTACCATCATTCACTGGCGTGCTCACTCCTGTTACTGCAGTAGGAGGGATAGCAGGACATGGTACTTCTTGATAGGGCAAAGTCGATTGCCATTCAACAGAATTCTGAACGACATACGAGCCAACGCTTCCTTCACCTGAACAAACATGCACGTCATACTCAACAATTATTAAACATATTAAAATAGCCTAATGAAAGCGTGTGGGTGGAGGAGGAGGAGGGGAGGGGAGGTGCATACTTGCAGTTGAGGAAGACGAGGAAGACTGAATTCCTTGCATTGCCTGTGGAAGCAGCCGCTCAAGGCGACCAACACGCTCGACAAGACCGAAAACTAGCTGCTGTAGTTTGTTGGTCTCTTCCAAAGGTGTAGGGGGGTCGTCTTTAAGCCGTAGTGCCGTTCCGGGGTGACGCTTAAACAGCTGAACCACGGGGGCGAAACCAGACACTTGGTCGTCGATGGCCAGCCGGTTCCACGTCCTGACGCTGACCAGGACCTTATCGTCGTTCACAAGTTGCAGGCCATAGGCGTCTAGTTTGTCCTCTTCGCTCAGTTCCACGCCGTGGTAGTAGCGATAGTGAGGCACAAGCTGTTCTTTCCTGAACGCCGTTTGGCGGTAGGAACTTTGGTTTACGGCACAGGCCATGCAGTAGTACGACAGGCCTTCACCATTCTTCTCCCTGAGTTGTTCACCTTCGTCTTGCATAGCGTTAGAAGCTGGTGAAGCTGCTTTTTTTGTTTCAGCTGGTTGCTGTGTTGTGTCTTCATTAATCTCGAAGGACGAAACGTGCACCATTTTTTTTTTTTTATGTTTTCAAAAAAATTGATTTGAGTCCTGGCCCTGCTTGTGGCCCGTCACCTTGGCGATGGCGGCCGCGTCGTGGCCTTGAAGGCAACGGCACCAGGTAGCCATGCCCTTGGTCCATCAGCCCCGTACCGGCTCCTTGCAGAGCCTTCATGGCAAAGGCCTCCGGTAGGTCGTCACCCCTCACGCAGCGCTGCTGGATGCATACTGGAATCGATCGACGACTTTCTACGAGATGTAGCGGTTGATGGTGAATTCTAAATATGGAAAGATACAGGCCAGAAAAAGAGATCGTGAAAGCCTTCTGGCTTGGTTCTGGCCACCAACCACAGGCAGGACATGCTTTGGAGATTTTCACTTCTAGTGAGCACCAAACAAGTGAATCTGTTGGGGTGTGGGCTTGGCTTGCAAAGATGATGTCATGCTACTTCGGATACAATCGTACAATGGATCGACGTAGCTGGAAGTTCTATCACTTCCCATCTTTACCCAGGACATGCAGCGCGAACTGGAGGCCTCCAGCCTGATCGGTAACAGATCAGGTGATGAAGCCTCACCAGAACGCAGAGAGTAAACTCTGCTGATAAAACCAACAAATCGCCTGGTCTCCCACCCGCAAGGGCGAGGCCAGGATCCCCCTAGACCCCAATCCCCCAAAACCGCGTGTATCGCCACCAAGCACCCACACCCTTTCTTTTTTTTCTTGTAATTACACAATTAATAAAAATAAAAAAAATTAACTTTAATCGTTGCTTCGTTCGCGGTGGCCAGTCCTACAGCCACACGATAAGACGAAGGAGCAAGATGAGCGGCACCAGCAGCCTGAAGAATAAGTTTGAGCAACAGATCAAGGTACGACGACTGCAGGGCCTGGGTGCAGCTTGGCTAGTGCCGTAGTCTGATAGGGGCGGAGCAGGAGGTCAACACTGTGGCGGAAAAGCCGAAGAAGCCTCAAAAGATGAGAGAGTGGACGCCAACCAACAACGGCGCTGTTGGCGCCCACAACAGCGTACGCCACAACTTGCCCCCCCCCCCCAAAAACCGTTCTGGCAGTTGAGTGACGCACGTTG
>NAVB01001739.1:0-10107 GCA_002179805.1 Acanthamoeba lenticulata | reverse complement strand
CATTTATTTATTGTGTTTGTTGCTGCAGTGTTGCGGCAGTTCCCGTCGGCGTTCGAGTTCAACGAGAAGTTCCTCCTGGAGATCCAGCACGCGACCTACTCGTGTCTGTACGGCACCTTCCTCTGCAACTCGGAATACGAGCGGCTCGTCGAGCAGCAGCTCCCGACCAAGACCACCTCGCTCTGGAGCCACATCATCACCGCGCCCGTACGAGACCCCTCCCTGCTTTCCTGGTTAACGGTCAATCGTGCCTAACTCTGTGTGCGCGGGCGCGATATAACAATAGCAATTCAACAACATCATGTTCGATCCGAGGACGACGTCGGGGCTGATCGACCCGTCGTCCAAGGATGTCAAGTTGTGGATGAAAGCGCACTTCCCCTTCCTCGAAGTCGCGTGAGGAGCCTCGCCGTGGCGTTGTTTTTCTCTTCTACTTTCTTGGTTTTCTCTGCCACGTTTTTTAAAGAAAAGATTTTTTACGACAGGAAATGTAATCAACAACTTCTGGGCTTCATTTCAACCGAAGCACCATGTTCTTTCAACTGGACGCGGCAGCGACAGAGGCGGAACTGTTGGCGTACTGGGGCGCGTTCTCACCAGAGTTGCGCCAGAGACCCAGACCCGCCCTGCCCCCACGGCCGCGGCGCGACCGCCGCAACAATGGTCCCTCTGACCACCTGCTGCCTTTCTTGGCCGTGCTGCCAGACCCGTTTTGCTTCTCAGGTATGGCCAAGCCCACGATGTCGGCGCCTGAGTCAGAGATACAGTGGGCTTGCAGCATCGCAGGACTCTTCGAATGGTTGTTCTTCTCTCGTGGGCCTCATGCCGGCCTCTCCTTCCTCGACACGGGACACGACGACGATGGTCATAATGAGACCTCTCCAACAACTTCGACCAAGTTGGAGCTGAAAGTGGAGCTGGTTTTGTGGCTTGCACAAGCAGTTGCGTGGACCACCCGGGAAGAGCCCATTGTTACAGAGGAGACGTGCATTCACACTGGACAGCGCCTGGCCGAGCTGTGCACCATCACGGTCGAGCGGCTCGCTGCCGCGGCGCGGGAGCCCAGATACGAGCCTGTGGCATTGGCCTTGGTCAACTGTCTCGAATTGGCCATCAATCGGCGCGAACCCTCGTGCAAGACCTTTCAAACCGTGGTGAGCCTGCTGGACGGCCGCCTGGACGCGAATCCGGCTGTTCTCGTGGGCACGTACCTTCCCAACGACCCTGACTTGCCCCTCACTTGCCGAACCTGACCTCAGGCTTCTTCTTCCTACTCCTCCTCCCTTTTATTTTTTTATTTTTGTATTTTTTAAAAAATAGAGTTTCTCCAGTTTGTCGTGCCGCTGCTGGCACGGGAGCAGACCATCGGCTCCTGTGATCTGTACAGTGTGCTGGCCGAGCGGCTTTTGTCTCTCGCGATGACCCACACCGACGAGTCCATCCGGAACACAGCGCTGTTCTGTCTTATGCATGATGGCGTGTTACTTCCAAGCGGCGGGCTCTGGTCGCTGTCACCTCACCTATCTGATGGCCCAGTATCAACTGTACGGCCTCCTTCTGCTTCCTTTTGTTAACATCATCAACAGAAGAAGAACAACGTGCGTTTTGGTTACATGCAGAGGCTGTTGGAGCTGGCCTTTGATGTTGAGGCGCCGCGTGTCTGCCGCATCATGATTCTGCGCAACCTGCACCGGTTCCAATGTCGCCCGAGGTGCATCGACTTGGCGCTCGATGCTGCAGCGGTATGAGCCCTCAAGTCAGAGCGGCGCGCGATAATAGCCCCCAACAACAAAGACCCTATTAACCACAAAATGGACATCATCAGAACGAAGACGAGGAAATCGCCTTGGCCGGCACACAAGCTTTGCTGCGCTTCAGGACTGATCGTGGCGAGGAGGCTGTGGCGAGGGCATGTGAGGCGCGCCATGGGCGAGATGTGCTGCTGGCCAACCTGGTGCGCCGGGAGCCTGACGTGCCAAGCCTGCTGGACATTGCCATCAAGCGTGTCGCAGCATTAAAGGAGTGCGCTGCGATACTGGGGCGGGTGCCGGTGGAGCTGCACACCAGAATCGATGCCATCCAGAAAGCCAGTTCGTTTCTTTTTTTTTTGTTTTATTCTTATTTTTTTCTTTTTAGTTTTATTTTGATGAAGGAAGGCATTGGCTGTTGCGTGCAGAGTCTACGACCACCATCGTTGAAGAAATTTTACCCATCACACCACTGCAAGAGCACACAGAGCAAGTCCTGTTCTTTCTTTTCAAGGTGTCGATGCCCCAAAAGACACTGCTTACCATTCAAGCTATGTTGGATGCCCCAGGAGGCTGGCGGCCCAGGTTCGAGCACAGCATACCCATCCAAACCAAACCATGCTAATGAAACCTGACTGACTGTTGGCACAATGATGTGCATGGCACCACTAGGGAGGGCGCACTACTGGGCCTTTGCTGCCTGCCACACTTGCCAGAGAGTGATGAAGCCTTGATGGCCAGCTTGCTTGCAAAAGTCATGGACTTGCTCACATATCCCAAGGTCTGGTGTTCCAACCTCTTTGCCTTGCACACTGACCTGCTGACCTTTTCAATTCATTTTTCTCAAACAGGAAGAAGTGAGGCACATGGCATCATTGGTGGTGCAACATTGGAGCTGGGTGTCCTCCCCAAGCCTGCAAGAGCTGATCAAAAACAAGCTACAAGAGAGGCTTGCCTCTGAGGTGGCAGCATGATCCTGATGCATGGTGTAGCACACTTGATGCATCAGGGCATTTGTATATCTTCTTGTTACAGAAGCTGCAGTCAATGAGGAGGTTTTTAGGTGCCCTGAGGCTATTGGTGTTTGGGTATGCTCTCAGCAAAGTTGTGCTAAGGTCCTCCAGCTTCATGGGCAGTTCTTCCCACCACCACTTGAGTTCAATGAAGTGCCCCCGGCCTACCTGTGCAACTTGCACCTCATGGCTACGCCCACCTTTGTCATATGGGGCCATGGACCTTATAAGGTGCGAGTTGCCCAAACCAGAAGTTTTGCTACATTTGTTTTGTTGGACCACAGTCCAAACCATGGGAGGATAGACAGCTTGGCCAATGCGCTATGATTACCTTTTTGACAAGCTTTGTTGCACCAAGTGTCTGTACAGAAATTGTTATGTGCTTGGTAAGCTACGCAACAGTGCTGCTTGGGCTGGTGCTCTTGTTGGCCCCTGCCACCCTTGGCCAGCCAGGTACCTTCCCGCTCTTGTGAGTTAAAATTCAACTGGGCTTGACAGGTGCCCTGCAGTGGACAGAGAACCCAATGTAGCTGCCAAGACTTTGAGCGTTTGCAGCACTGGCCCTGCATCAGACACAATCTCAAAGGGGACCCCTGGCTGCCACTTCACAAGGGTGAGTGAGGCACTGGCGGCAGCAAGAGACCACTCAATCGTTCTCGTGGAGGCAGGTCACTACGATGAGACCCCCTTGTCCTCCACGTTGATGGTTTTCGGGGCCAACAACGTCACCCTCCGGTTCTACTCCCTCTCCTCTTGAATGGAACACCTTCAGCTCACTTTGCTCGCACACAGGACTCGAGGGGGAGAGGTTGTACTCAGTCTAGGGGGTCGCTCGCTCGTGATCGAAGGATCTCTCTTCACCATCGAGGGCCCACTCTCACTCATCGATGGAGGCCTGTCAGTCGCGGCCGGAGGGCGGCTCGTGCAGAAGGACCAGCTTAGAGTGAGCGTGACGTCCTACATGGGCGTGGGCGTGTGGCTGGCAGCCGGCGCCACATGGACGCAGGAAGGCCGCACCATCATCTCAGCTGGCTCGGATCCCCATAACCACTTTTCCCTTGGTAATCTTCGCCACTTGTGGGAGTACTACGTGCTACCTCTCACTCATGCATTCGGTTGGGACACCATAGCGACGGGGGTGCACCTGGAGAGCAATGCCACGTGGGATCAGCTTGGCCAGCTCGAGCTCTCCTCTTCCGGGGCTATTGGTATGTGGCGGCCTGATGAAGTGCACATTCCTCAGGTCTCAAACCTCTCATTGACAGTACAATATAGGCGTGCTCTTATCAACCATAGCCCAGTGGAATCAGCAAGGCCGTGCTGACTTCACCTTGACCGGCGAGACTGATGTCGGCAGAGGTACGACCTATCTTCGCCTGGCGCCCAGCTGGGTGGGGAGTCTTATGGCAAGGGGTGACGGGCCAGGCAACCATGGGTCGCTGTTTGGAGAGGGAGTGAGGCTCGTGGGAGGGACCTGGCGCCAGACTGCGCCCGTCGTTGTCACCTCTGTCAACGCGTCCACTGGTTCGTATTGCTTTCTACTTTCACCACGTGTTAACCTAACCTACCTGATCATTCAACTTGGGAACGGGGCAGGCATGTTTGTGACCGCCGGCTCTCTCTGGCTCCAGGAAGATGATGTAGCCTTCACCCTCGTTTCCACCCAAGGTACACGTAGCACTCCCATAATTGCCCTATTCATGGCCCTTGGCTGTCCCCTCATCCCTTTGGAATGTGGCATGAGCAGTGGGAGTGCGGTTAGTGGGTGCCTCGGCCTTGTGGCAGCAGAATGGTAGGGCGATTTTCGATGTCACTTGCCCCGATCCAGGAAGCTTCTCTCCACCTGTGGCTTTCAAGCTGTGCGCGGGTATGCCCCCAACTCTAGCGCAATTTGTGTGATGTGCATGTCTCTCATTAATGTACACGCAGGTGTGCTGGCTCCCTCCTCGGCATCGGTCCGGTGGAACCAGGTCGGACCTGTTGATATCCACACCTCTGGCTCGGGGGCTATTGGTGCCATTTTCACACACATCCACCATACCCAGCATTGTGCTGACCAGTGGCACCATTTTATGTAGGAGTGGGTGGCGCAAAGCTTCAGTGGGAATCGTATGGCACCAGGTCAGTGACCACCTCGTCTGTTGATCCTGCTACTTGTACAAAGCTCCCTTGCTCATTGGCCAACAAAACACAAAGGGACTAACCTTCATTGTGCCGCCACAAACATACCACAGCAAAGGCAGATGTTGATGACAACGACCCCAACAGCGACAATGACCAATACTGGGCAGACCTCGCAACACCAATCAACGAAATGGTGAAGGTGATGCTCTTTGCCGCCCTGCCACCACCAAATGCAGAGGTGGCGCGAATGGAGCTCTATCGGCGCTTGTACCCTGGTGGGCACGGCTGGGAAGCCATCAGCCCACGCGGCCCCAGCTACCGGCTTTGCGCCAATCAGGGCCAGGTGGGCGACAACTATGACCACCGGCGATTGTATAGGCTGCGTGGCCTTCGCATCGAGGGCGTGCCTTGCGTGCATGCCCGCCTTGACGAGGTGGAGACTGAGGCAGAGAAGGAGACTGCGGCCACTCGAGGGACGACGCCCTACTCCAATGGCAGCGACAGCTGCTGCAGCGATCTCGAGCGCGGAAGGAGAGCGCTGGATCCGGAGCAGGTGAGCATGGGCTTGCGGCCGCTGTTGCTGATGCGTACGGCGTTCAAGGGGCAGCTGAACTACTTCACGGACGTCGACCGACTCTACAGCATATCAGTCGATCTCGAGCTCTTCATGCGGCGACTGGCTAACGGACGCATGCAGATGCCAGTGCGATTTGACCGCAATTGCCTCTATGAGATGGGCATCACCCATGACCAGTCTGACGCCGCCAATCCCAGCATCACTGGCTTTGTCACCTACGCGAGTGCCGCCGCGGCGGCGCACAGCGACCCGGCGTGCCGCATCGACCAAAGCCAGATGGCCACCTACAAGCACATCATGATTGCCGTGCCTGGCAGCGCCCTACCCTATGCGGGCTTGGCCTTCATCGGAGGCTCGACGGGAGTGGTAAACGGCGGCGTGAGTTCAGGCACGGTCATTCACGAAGTGGGCCACAATCTGGGAATGCCGCACGCCGGCAGCAGCAACACTGCGGTCGATGCTGGAAACTGGCACTACGGCAACTCCTTCGACGTCATGGGCAGCGCTTCCTTTGGCGCGACGCCCATACAAAAGTTGAGCTTTCTAGCGGGCCACCAGGACATGATGGGCTGGATGGGTCCCAACAACAAGGTCACCTACCCGATGGACGCCTACGACGACAGTTTGCCCTGGGTGGCCACGTACAACCTGGCGGGCATCGAGAACGACAACAGCTTGAACGTTCTGGAGACCGTCCGCATTCCTATGGGCATCGCCACTCAAGGCCACTTTGACAGTTGGCTTTACCTCAACTGGCTCTCCAACTGCGGCGGGGTGGTGAGGCGCGGCATTATGGCCACCGAAGAGAGCTTCAGCTTCACCTGGACCGGTGTGCCGACCAGAATTATCGACGTGGGCATGCTGTTTGACTCTGCTGTTGGTACGGTCACCATGCGCGACTACGTGATCAACGCCACGGTGCCGGTGGTCTACGGCCTCGGCGGACGTGCGCTCGTCCTGATCGAAGTTACCGGCCTGCCGACTACGGGGACGGGCAGCAGCGGGAACCTGCCGGTGCGCATCACCCGGCTGCGGCCCAACGGCGAGCGCATGGAGGGCCGTGGCTGCCGACGGGCGACCGGCTGTGAGCCGTCGGCCGATAGCGTTCCCTCCCAGGCGTGTAACACCATCGCAACCTACTCCGGCCAGAGCGTAATCGTGCGCGTGACCTCGGCCACGCTGCAGGCCGCCCTGGTCCAAGTGGAGGCCAGCGGGCCGGTTGAAGTGGGCTTGTTCCGCAAGAACTTCCCCGTGGGACAGATGTACTACGGGAGTCCACCGCGCGTGAACTCTTTCGACGCCGCGGCGACCGCAAACAATGGGAGGCAGACGATCGAGTCCAGCGTGAACTCCTTGGAGCCGCTATGGGTTTCAGCCAGCACATTAAGTGGTAACTGGATCCGAGTCAACGTGACGTGTGGCGCAACGGTGCCGAACACGAAGCGCAGACTGTATTTCGACCAAGCGGGCAGCAATACCAACATGATCACTGGACCCTTCGAACTGATGGGACCCCAGGAGTGGGTCAAGTACTTGCACCCGTGGGGCTACGAGCTCCGACTCGGCTACAAGCCCACCTTACGTCAGTGGCAGATGTGGGTCTACCTGCAGCAAGACGATGACCAGGTGATGTCGCGGTGGCACACGGTCAACAGACAGAGCCAGAGTCCCGTCGAGTGGAACGGTGTGAGCTTGTACGCAGGCGATGCCGTCACGCTGGTTAGACACGCGTGCCCGCGCGGCATGTACGCGCCTGCGGTGGACCTGTGCGCCCCCTGTCCCCCCTTCACGACGACCTACTACGCCGGCTCTACGTCGATCGATGCCTGCCGCTGCCTGGCCGGCTACGCGGCAACTGGCCCAAACTTGAGCTGCCAGCCATGTCCGGCCGACACCTACTCGCTAGGCACTGGCGATAGCTGCCAGGCATGTCCGGCTGGCTACACGAGCCCGCCCGGGAGTCCGCTGCGGAGCTACTGCAAGCAGACGACAAAGCGGACAGTGGGGTCGTACTCCGCTGGCGCAGTCCGGTCAGAGTCACCGTCTCCGCCATTGTGCTGGCGCTTCACCCTGTCCGGCATGTCAGGACCCACCGAGCTTGCCGCCCAGTTAAACGGCCTCTATGAGTGGGATGGCAATGCCACTGCCGTGGGTGAGTGGCAGCCGCGCTATCGACTCATTAGTGGCAGCGCGCTCGAGGACATCTGTTTCATGTCGGGCTGGGCCGCGGACGTGTGGGCTTGGCGATTGTGCTCGACTCTGGAATACCTTGGCTACGCCGTCCTGGTCACTGGCCCTCCAGATACTCTTGACGTAACGCGCTTCCTCTACTTTGACCTTAACGGACAGCTGTTTTTCGATCCTGGACAGCCAGGGGTGACGTGCCGGGCAAAGCGATCACAGTCGCCGTCACCGTCATCAACGCCGTCGCCCCTGCCGCAGTGGCTGCGCATTGAGGCGGCTGCGGGACAGGGCAGCCTCGAGGCACTGGCTGACATCCCGATGGGCGAATACTTGCTCACTATTACTGATGTCATAAGCTATAGCCGCAACAACTTCGACCAAGTTGGAGCTGAAAGTGGAGCTGGTTTTGTGGCTTGCACAAGCAGTTGCGTGGACCACCCGAGAAAAGTCCGATGTTACAGAGGCGACGGGCATTGACCAGCGCCTGGCCGAGCTGTGCGCCATCAGCGTCGAGCGGCTTGCCGCCGCGGCGCAGGAGCCAAGACTCGAGCCCGTGGCATTGGCCTTGGTCGACTGTCTCGAATTGGCCATCAATCGGCGCGATCCCTCACGCGAGATCTTTCAAGCCGTGGTGAGCCTGCTGGACGGCCGCCTGGACGCGAATCCAGCTGTTCTCGTGGGCACGTATCTTCCCGAAGACTCTGACTTGCCCCTCACTTGTCGAGCCTGACCTCAGGCTTCTTCCTCTTCTTCTTCTTCCCAGAGTTCCTCCGGTTTGTCGTGCCACTGCTGGCGCAGCTCCCCAACTCCTATGATCTGTACAATGTGCTGGCCGAACGGCTTTTGTCTCTCGCGATGACCCACACCGACGAGTCCATCCGGCACACGGCGCTGTTATGCCTTCTGCGAGATGGAGACCGTCTTCCAAGCGGCGGGAGATGGCCACCGTCGTTTTCGCTTCCTGATGGACCAGTATCAACTGTACGTTACTCTTCTGCTTCCTTTCTTGATATCATCATCAGAAGAAGAACAAGATCGTGGACATGATATTTGTGCGTTTTGGTCACGTGCAGAGACTATTGGAGCTGGCCGTCGACCTTGAGGCGCCGCGGATCTTCCGCATCATGATTCTGCGCAACCTGCACCGGTTCCAATGCCGCCCGAGGTGCATCGACTTGGCACTCGATGCTGCAGCGGTATGAGCCCTCAAGCCAGAGCGGCGCGCGATAATAGCCCCCAACAACAAAGACCCTATTAACAACATAAGCACATCATCAGAACGAAGACGAGGAAATCGCCTTGGCCGGCACACAAGCTCTGCTGCGCTTCATGTATGGTAGCAGCGTGGAGGCTGTGGCGAGGGCGTGTGAGGCGCGCCGTGGGCAAGATGTGATGCTGGCCAACCTGGTGCGCCGGGAGCCCGACGTGCCAAGCCTGTTGGACATTGCCATCAAGCGTGTCGCAGTGTTGGAGGAGTGCACTGCGATACTGGGGCAGGTGCCAGCGGAGCTGCAGGCCAGAATCAATGCCATGCGCGCCAAACTCGAGGCCCAGAAAGCCGGCACGTTTCCTCTCCTTGTGGTTGAGAGCACACAAATTGTTTGTTTGTTTGTATTTATGTTTGTTGACGAAGACATTGGCTGTTGTGTGCAGAGCCTACAACCACTTTGCCTTTTGCCAGACCCTGGCAAACCAATCAGCCCATCACACCACTGCAAGAGCTCACAAAGCAAGTCCTGTTCTTTCTTTTCAAGGTGTCGATGCCCCAAAAGACACTGCTTACCATTCAAGCTATGTTGGATGCCCCAGGAGGCTGGCGGCCCAGGTTCGAGCACAGCGTACCCATCCAAACCATGCTAATGAAACCTGACTGACTGTTGGCACAATGATGTGCATGGCACCACTAGGGAGGGCGCACTGCTGGGCCTTTGCTGCCTGCCACACTTGCCAGAGAGTGATGAAGCCTTGATGGCCAGCTTGCTTGCAAAAGTCATGGACTTGCTCACATATCCCAAGGTCTGGTGTTCCAACCTCTTTGCCTTGCACACTGACCTGCTGACCTTTTCAATTCAATTTTTTCTTCAAACAGGAAGAAATAAAGCACACAATGTTGCTGGTGGTACAGCATTGGAGACAAGTAGCCTCTCCAAGCCTGCAAGAGCTGATCAAAAACAAACTACAAGATAAGCTCACCAAAAATATTGGCTTTTCTTTCTAAATTAGTTGGGCTGGATGTGTTCAAGGAGATTTACTTTAGCTTTTTGCTTTGGCCACACTCAAAAAAACATTAATAATTGTTTTTGCCTGGGTTGATCAAGATTGAAAACACCAGTTTTATGTTTTTCCATGGCTTTATATTATTTTAGTAATTTTTTATTTTATTCAGCCAAAAAAATGCTTATATTTTAAGTATTTTATAAATTATTGTAAAAATATAATTTTTAATATATTTAAAATAAAG